>PVKE010013597.1:0-36314 GCA_004027555.1 Craseonycteris thonglongyai | reverse complement strand
TTTTTGCCAGCCCCGGGCCGCGCTCCGAGTCTCTGTCCCCGAACCGCTGCTTCCCTTTCCCTCTCCCACTCTCCCCTTTTTTCTCTAACCTTTGTGTGTTGTTCCGTGTTGTGTGGTTCTCTTAGTTGAGGTTTCTTCTCAGGGTTTCCCCTGTGGATTCCCCTCTGTTCACAAGGCCCTTCCCAGGCAGTTATCGGCGCTCTCCTCTCATGCCGCCATCTTGGATCCTCTCCTGATTTTTTCTTTTCTTTTCTTTTTTCCTGACTGGAGATTGTTGGCAAGAAAATTAAATGAGATGAAAACTAGTGTAGCCCAACTCTTAGAGTGCTTGATGTTGAAAAAACATGACCCTCCTTAAACAAACAACAGCAAACCTGCAGCCCACCAATGTCCATTTAAAACTCCGATTTGGAGTGAGTGATGCAGCGTGGCCTTTCTCGAGGGTGTGAGCTTGAGGCAGGCATTCTAAAGCAGAAGGTGAGAATCGGAGTTCACAATTCAGTGTCATCCAGCAGACCATCCTGAGCGAAGGGTGACTTCTCATTATTCTTCCACCGAGCTTGAGATTTTTCTCTCTTCCCATTTGCTGAGACTTGGGCAAGCAAAACAGCTGAAAGCTATATCCGTCACTCCCTGTCCTCAAACACACACACACACACACACACACACACACACACACACACACACACACACACTCTGATTCAGAACTCACAGCAGTGGTCATAAGCAAGGACGGTTAGCGACTGGGCTGAAGGCCCTTTCTCTGCAGTGCATTGTTTTGCCTACAGTTCCCAGGGCATCAAGGGGATTAATCTGGGGGTGGGGTGGGGGGTGACGTCCACTGGGGCAGCATCCCAGGTAGGCAGGTGCTGTCCCGGGCCCACATGTGGCCCGGGCTTGGGGCTTGGCCAGATTCCCTGAATTGTTGGTGGGTCCCTGCCGTTTGCAAGCTCAGCAGGATGGACACACAGTCATGAGCAGGACAGGCCTCCAGTTCCTCTCATATGTGATGGGTCAGAGTCCCCTGGGACCTTCTCTACGACCCGCCAGTGTCCAGGGCAAGGTGGTTGCATTGATGCCTGGGCAAGGGGCAGCAGCTTGGGCCTTCCCTTTAGAGACCAACGAAGGGTCACGATGCAGTGTGACAAGGAGGGGGGACTGCAGGGAGGGAGCAGTTAAACTTACCGGGGGGTCGTGGGGTGCTCAGGAAGGCCTCTGCGGTGTCTCTGCAGGGGTCCAAGGTGACACAGGAATTCCCTAAGGGGGCGCAGTTAAGATGAGGTGAGGGCCCACCCAGGCAGAGGGAGCATAGGATGCAACGGCCTGCAGAAGTGCCAGTCGGCTGGTGCATCATCCTCTCTGTCCATACGAGGCCACGTGGCTGCCCAGGGTGAGGACTACAGTTCCCAGCCTCCCTTGCGCTGGGTGTGGCCAAGGGAAGGAGACAAGGGTGTGCATGGACTCTTGGCAGTGCCCCTAGAGGTGACCCTCCTCGCTTTCCCTGCTCCCTGTGGGTAGGAGTGTGGGTGAGCTCAGGAACACTCCGGGCATGGCCTGGACCCAGGGGAGGACCTGAACCCCGTTCCTGGAGGCGCCCCCCGGTCCTGCAAAGCGAAGCTGGTACCTGTGGTAATGTGGAAGCAAGAGGAGCTGCTGTTTCCTGTGAAGTGACTGGAGATTTGGGTCCGTTTCTGTTCGACATGATTCAGCAGGGGTGCTGGGGCTCGCGCAGTTTTCCGTTGTTAAATGCATTAGCGTGACACCAGTTGGTGGTAGTTACAGGTTTCTAGGTGTACAGTTGTACACCCCATTGTCTGCATTGCATAGTGATTCTGGGCAGTGATCACACCAGGCAGCACTTTATTGCACTCCAGTCACGTGCTCGTGTGGGATGGTGTCACATGCTGGGTGACAGTGCTGACCACGCTGGGCTGAGTGTCCAGCCCCAGGGGACGGGGCTCCGGTGAGGGCTTTGTAAACCAAGGAATACTAACAGTGACGATGAAGATCAGCCAGCGCTTCTCAAGGGCTTTCTCTGCTCCAGACACCATGCTGGGTACTCGTGACCTTGTACCATCCTCACAAGGGCCCTCTGACTATGGTGGCCTCATTTTATGGGTGAAGAGTGAGGAGGTGAAGTACCGAGTCCAAAGCTCCATGAAGAAGTCTGTCCTCCGTTCTGTGAACAGCTGGGAGCAGCATGGGGTCTGAGCATTGGTGCGTAGAAGTAGGTAAGTGGGGCCAAGGGACCTGAGGAGGGTCACAGGTTAGTGTAGGGGTTAGGGTTCATCTAACCCCTGTGCTTTAGTTCAGTGCTGCCCCCTGTGGGTGGCGGGCTTCTTAGCTCTCTGACAACCACATGGTTTGGTCTCTACAAAGCTGGCTGCCCACAATTTAATGCCAGTCCTGACCCCAGCCCCGACCCTAGCCCAGGCCCCAGCCCAGGCCCCAGCCCCGAGCCCTGCCCCAGTCCTGACCCCAACCTCAGTCCAGACCCTGGCCCCAGTCCTGACTCTGACCGAGCCCCAACCCGAATGTGAACCCTGACCCCAACCCCAGCCCCAGCCCCAGCCCCAACCAGATCCATTATACCCATTTTTCTTATTGTTTTTTTTAAGTTATTTTATTGTTTTTGACAGAGACAGAGAGAGACAGAGAGAGACAGAGAGAAGGGGGAGGGCCCAGAGCAGTCTCCATAGTTGTATGTCATCAGTTTTCGACATGGTTTCATTTCACACAGGTGGGCGGGGGCTGCTCAGGATGGGAGCTGGGCTGGGGGCCTCCCACATGGGAAGCACTCCCCAGTTCAGCATATAGGTCTGCATGGGCTGGAGCCGGGATTCGATCCTCAGTCCCCTGGGCTGCAAAGCGAATGCTTAACCTGCTGAGCCATCCCGGCTTCCCCGTTTTATCGTTCAGGGCTTGCTTTTGAAACCATTTCCACCTTTCCACGGTGCAAGGATAGTGACACCGACAGCTCCGAGGTGGCCTGGGGGAGGAGGCCTTGGTGTCTCCCTGGTGCCTTTTTAGTCGGGCAACACAGTCACCCATGGAGGCACAGGTGCAGCTGCAGCACCTCAGGTCCCTGATTGGGCCATCTATATGCTAATTAGGACTCCAAGTCCTCACAGTTTGATTGGTCCAAATAGCACTGTCGTGACTGGAGGGAATGGAGCCGCTCTGATTGGTCTGTGATGGGGAAAAAGAGGTTCCGATTGGATGGGGAAAGCATCCTGTTGGTTGGATCCTAGGAGCTCCTAGAAAGGCTGGCCCAGATGACAGGTGCCCAGTCCATGGCTCTTCCCCGAAACGCCGTGTGAATGAGGGACTCTGCAAGCAATGGCTGATGGTCTCTTGTTATGAACTGAGTCCAGATCTCCACGAGTTCTCTTCCGTGGGCATGTTCTTCTGGGGTCCATAGTGAGGAGCTACCAGCTTCCCTAGAAGGAAAGGGATGTGCACTGGGGCCTCAGGCAGGTCACCACGTTGTAGATCCACATGTCCCCGTGGCTGCCCCTTGGCATTTCATGACTGGGGTCCCCTTCTTTAGAGGGGGATTAGTAAAGAAGACTGGTTAGCCTCTTGCTTACGTAAAGCCTCCTGCCGGGCTGAACGTTACGTAAGTCATGCAGTGTGCGGGCCAGTGAGCTGTCAACTGTGTGTGTGTGGAGTATACACAACACCGAGTCATTGCATCATGTGGGGGTCATTTCAGAGTGTGGGGTGCAGCTCGGTGACCTACTGGGCTGGGGGCGGGGTGTCTGTGCCACTGGCTACCTCACCGGGGCTGAGACTTGCCCCCTGACCTCTGTCTTCTTTTAGTCCCTACCCTCCCCAATGACACCACAATAGGGTGACGTTTAAGGCAAACCACATGTGAGAGGACTTATGTTCCCATTTGAACAATTAAAATGCCATTCAGAATGGCAACAGGCACCATTTAGCACTGTTCCGCTTCATTATTTCTGGTTGAGGAACAACCCTGTGGGAAGGAATGTGTTTTGTTTCTGTGCAGAGTGGAATGTCCCCCCCCCACCCCCGCCCCCATGGTTTATGGGGCCTCTTGGTCAGATTTCTATCCCCAAATCCAACCCCTGGACCCAGAGATGGAGTTTATAGCAGATACGATTTCTTTCTGTAGAAATAAGGACAGTCAGGGCAAACACACCGAGGCATTGATTTTAAACATCTGACTGAATAAATCATCGTGCCCACCGCTCTGGAGACAGCTTTCATGTCAACCAGGGAATGTTCTGGATCCCATGATCTCTCTGTTCTGTCAGTTTGTTCCTTTTCAGTACAGTATCAGCATCGACGGTACCAGAAAAATTCTTTTTTGTTTTTAAGATTTTTTTTTTATTGTTTGAGAGAAGGAGAGAGAGAGAGAGAGAGAGAGAGAGAGAGAGAGAGAGAGAGAGAGAGAGAGAGAAGGGGGAGGGCCCAGAGCAGTCTCTAGTTGCACATCATTAGTTGTGACGTGGTTTTGTTTCACACAGGTGGACGTGGGACTGTGCAGTGTGGGAACCAAACTGGGGGCCTCCCGCATGGAAGGCGAGAACCTTTGCCACCGAGCCATCCCGGCAGTTACCAGCTGTGCCGAAGTTCAGTATATGGGATTGCAGGGGTCGGGGCCAGGAATTGATCCCCGGACCTCGCTATTTTGAGGCAAGCGCTCAGCCTGCTGAGCTATCCCAGCATCCCCCATGGACCAGGCAAACCCTTTATCGAATATGACCTGTTCCAATGTCACAGGGAACTTTCTATGAATGTGCTATCTACCTGCAGGGCTTTTTATTTTGGAAGTTTTGGCCCAATTTACTTTTTTTGGGGAGATTAAAATGCAGGTGGTTTGATCTCAGTGTTGACCTTTCAAACTGCTACAAGTTAATCTTTGGCTAAAAGCCTGGGGAGCGGGAATACTCGCATTTTGTGAAAGACGCCAGTTAGGTGCACGGAGGGTGACCGCAGTTACGGCAAAGTGCCTCCTGGACAAAGTTTCTGTGCTAGAAGTAGTGTAAACAAAGACCCACAGGACTTTTGTGCGTTCTCTTGTTGAGAAAGTGTGCTTAGCTTCTGGACCGCTGCTTTGCAAACAAGGTGCCCCTGGGCATTTCCCTTCACCAGCTTTTTCAGGTGAGTGAGGGCCCCTGGGCTGTCCTGTGTCTGCACCCACATGGTTCTGACATCACAGTCCCTTTAGGTTGCATCTCACTGACCTTGAATAGCCATTTCTTTCTTCCTTTTTTTTTTTAAAAGATTTATTTTATTGTTTTTGACGGAGATAGAGACAAAGAGAGAGAGAGAGAGAGAGAGAGAGAGAGAGAGAGAGAGAGAGAGAGAGAGAGAGAAGGGGGAGGGTCCAGAACAGTCTCCATAGTTGTACGTCATTAGTTTTTAACATGGTTTCATTCCACACAGGTGGATGGGGGGTTGCTCAGGGCAGGAACTGGGCTGGGGGCCTCCTACATGGGAGGCACGTCCCCTCAAGGCAGGGCCTGAACCGGGGGGTGAGAACCGAACTGAGGGCCTCCCTCATGGGAAGCACACCCCAGGTCAGCATATGGGTCCCCACAGTCCGGGGCTGGGATTTGATCCTCGGTCCCTGGGGCTGCAAAATGAGTGCTTAGCCTGCTGAGCCATCCCAGCTTATCCCCCGGACAGCCATTTCTGCCTCCCCTGTCCTGTGAGCTCCTATGGCTGGAAGGGACAGAAATAACTGCGGAGCCCGCTCAGGGCCACCTCTGTGCTGGGGGCATTGCATCCATGAGCCCTGTCAGCCCTGGGGCAGCGAGCGGGGCTGGGCTCACATCTGTGTGACACAGGAGCCCCTGGCAGGCTCGCAGACACCGTGCCAGCTAGCCCGCCAGCTAAGGCATGCAGAAGAGCCTTCAGTCCCACCATGGGCTTGACTGAGGGCAGGAGAAGACATTCTAGAAACCTCTCAGGCCCCATACCCAGGGGAATTTTTCTACCCAGAGCCTGCAGAGGTTTTCTCCCCGGGCCTGGACCACTGAGGCCTCCCACAATGGAACCCCACTTAGAAACGGAGGAAAAGACCCACGGTGGAATGTTCACCGCGTTGTGAGTTTTCCTTGGGAGGATCTCAGGTCCAGAGAGGTGCTTAAATCTTTCCAGAAATGGGGAAACCTGGTGAATGGAAATGCTGATTCTCCACCTAACTCCTACGACATGACCTCAGGCAAGTCGTTGAGCCTCTTGAAGCCTCCGTTTCTCATCTCCAAAACCGGGCAGTGTTGCCTTCTCTCTGGGGTTGTTTAAGGAATGAGAAATAACGTGTGAAAAACATTCAGCACGCGGCTGGTGTGACGTCGAGAGTGATGAACTATATCCGCCATCGCTGAAAATCCCAGAGCAGAGAAGGGGAACTGTTTTTTTGCGGTTGGCTTTAAAAGGAGTGTTATTTCCAACAAACTATGAGTCTCTGGAGCATTTAGGGACTTCCACACAGTTTTTAATGAGTGCTTATCAGTGTCTGTTTTGTGCCTGGCTACTGAAGTGTGAAAGGAGATCTGGGGGAAGCTGGGAGGCTCAGCGGGTGAGTGTTCGATTTTCAGCCCTGGGGTCTGAGGATCGAATCCCGGCCCCGGCCTGTGCAGACCCATGTGCTAAACTGGGGTGTGCTTCCTATGTGGAGGCCCCCAGCCCGGTTCCTGCCCTGTGTGGCCCCGCCCACCTGTGTGGAACAAAACTGATGATGTACAGCTATGGAGACTGCTCTGGGCCTCCCCCTTCTCTCTGTATCTCTGTCACTGTCAAAACAAATAAATCTTTAAAAAAAAATAAAGGAATCTGGGGTTACTTCAATTTGGGGGGGTGAGAGAGGAGGAAAAGGTTAAGAAGTGGGGTTACCACAGGACTGCATGAGGTCCTCATGCTAATGTGTTGAGCACAGGAGGATGTCACTGCCACCACCCAACCCCCTGAGAGGTGGAGGCTTCCGTGACGTGGATGCAGAACAGAGCGGTGGCTGCCAGCTCTGGTTTGGAGTCCCCGGTCTCCCATTGGCTGGGCGACCTTGACCACTCAGGGCCTCCGTTTTCTTGTCTTGAAAATGAAATGAAGCATGCTGTGACGTTACAGCGTACTGACCCGGGGGAAGCCTTTAGAAGCACGTCGCCTACGCACGGGGTACACCTGGACCACATATAATGTTATATGCTGGCTCTATTTTAGCAGCAATTCTGGGGCTGGCATTTGCTGAGCCTCCACTCAGGCCCAGGATGCAGTACTGGTGGGGAGCTCGCCGCACGGGGCCTTCAGACGCATTAGAAACACACG
Organism: Craseonycteris thonglongyai; assembly: GCA_004027555.1. Classification (NCBI taxonomy): domain Eukaryota; kingdom Metazoa; phylum Chordata; class Mammalia; order Chiroptera; family Craseonycteridae; genus Craseonycteris; species Craseonycteris thonglongyai. Next base: position 29,015 of record PVKE010013597.1, on the reverse strand, counting down.
TGTAACAGACGCAGCATGGAGGAAGCCAGCAGCGGAACGTGAAGTGCGTTAGGCACGGTGCCCGGGGAAGGCCTCTCTGACCTAGTGATGCTGCCGATACCTCCAGCCCCTGCAGCCGGCCCAGCCCAGTGCCCCTCAGGACCACCCAGAGCCCCTGCGCTGAGGGCTCAGGAGCTGGGGACGGCTTCCGGCTCGGACGGGATGCCAGCAGCTCCGTGCTGTCGCCCTCTCTCCTCTGCTCCCCTCTTCCCTAGCATCTCTCCCATCCACCCATGCCTGCTGCCCAGGGGCTGGCACGTGGCAGCAGGGTGGGGGTGAGGGACTCCAAGAGGGCGACAGGAGGAGCCTGACCTAGCAACAACCCAACAGCACACTTCATGCATTCATTTGCTCATTCACTCATGCATTCATTCACTCATTCACTCATGCATTCATTCACTCATGCATTCACTCATTCACTCATTCATTTATTCACTCATTCACTCATGCATTCACTCATTTGCTCATTCACTCATGCATTCATTCACTCATTCACTCATGCATTCATTCGCTCATTCTCTCATGCATTCATTCACTCATTCACCCATTCATGTATGAGTACATATGCATTATTTATGTATGTATTTTTTTATTTTTTATTTTTTATTAAAGATTTATTTTTATTGTTTTTGACAGAGACAGAGACAGAGAGAAGGGGGAGGGCCCAGAACAGTCTCCATAGTTGTACATTATTGGTTTTTCCACATAGTTTCATTCCACAGGTGGGCGTGGGGCTGCACAGGGCAGGAAATGGGCCAGGGTCTCGCCCTGGTGAGAACTGAACTGGGGGCACTCCCCAGTTCAGCATATGGGTCCACTCGGGCTGGGACCGGGATTCGATCCTCAGTCCCCAGGGCTGCAAAGTGAGCGCTTAACCCACTGAGCCATTCCGGCTTCCCCTGTATGTATTTTTTTTTATTTGTTTTCTTTTTTTGAGAGCAGGTGAGATAGAGATAGAGAGAAGTGGGGGAGGGTCCAGAGCAGTTTCCATAGTTGTGCATCCTTAGCTGTGACATGGTTTCACTCCACACAGGTGGATGTGGGGCTGCACAGGGTGGGAACCGAACTGGGGGTCTCCCGCATGGGAGGCGAGAACCTTTACCACCATCTGGTGGTTACCAGTTGCGCCACAGTTCAGCATATGGGTTTACATGGGCCAGAGCTGGGAATCGAACCCTGCACCTCATGATTACAAGGCAAGTGCTCAGCGGTGGGGCCATCTCATCACTCCCATCTCTGCAGATCTTCACAAGCAGGAGGCTTTAAGAAAGCTCCCGTGTATGCAGACTTACTGTGCGTGTCATCCTGGGGGTCTGTCTGTCTGTCGCCCCAGCACGCAGCCCCACCTGCCGGCCTAGGTTCTCCGGCGGCACCCCTGGTAGAGCCTGCTGCTTCGTGGAAGCTGCTTCTTTGAATGCGCACACGCTATTACGCTACGTGGAGAGCTTTGTAGGCGCTTGATAAACGCTGGGCGAATGGCAGCCATGAGATCTCACTCTGTGCGAGACAAACTACTGGGAGAAGCTGAGTGAGGTAGGGGGAGCTGTCGGAAGAGGAGTAGAAGCTAGGGCTGGGTGGCCCATCTGATGGCCCCCTGCCACATGGCCCGAGATGGGGCTGGGATTGGCTATGGTGCACCTGCCCACACGGCACCAGCCAGTGAGGGGCTTCACATTACCTCCTCATGCATGCTCAGGCGTGTGCATGTATGTGTCCACGCACATGTGTGTGCGTATGTGTGCAGGTACATGTGTATGCGTGCATGTGTGTGTGATGGGGCAGGCAGCACACATGTGTGCCCGGAAGGGAGGAAGGTGGTAGCTTTGACCACTGACTCCCACGTGTCAGAAAGAAAAGGTTTGAATTTTCCGTGGGCGGAGCAGGACCTGAACACCAGACGGGGGCTAGCACAGGCTGCCTGGCTGGCCCAACGGAGCACATGTGACAGCCAGACCCAGGAGGCTGCAAGAGACCTGTGTTTCCAGGGTCGACTTCTCCCTCCTCCACGGAGCCTCCTGCAGGTCGCTCCCGGATGGACGATCTCACAGCGTTCACTACTGGGTGTCGCTACCCGGGATGACCCTGCTCTGCTTTTTCAGTGAGGCTGTTTGAGAGCTTCTGCCTTTCGCTCGCTTCCCAGCTCGTAGCTGTCGTTGCTTCCTGACGTCTTGTCACAGGAAGCTGTGGCGAACTCATGGGAAGAGCCAAGTAACTATTAATTGCTTTATCCTCTAATTAAATAAAAGTGATTTGGGGGGAGTCAGCTCCAAAGATCAGTCATGGAAACAGTGACCGAGTTTGCTTCTCTCTTTCTAGTTCTCAGGGGACTTGCAACAGAGCAAAAAGTCTTTTGAAGAAATAAACCCCAAGTAGCTGAAACACACAGAAGTTCAAGTCACACCCGCTGGGATCCCGTGAGACAGCTTTTGCAGCAGGGGAGGAAATCTGCTACGCTGGGCCTGAACTTGGGTATTCTGCAATAGCCTGTTGCCAGAAGGCTTCTACGCTCACCGACAAAGTTACATTCTTCTCCAGAGATCATGTCTGAAATTCGAGGAATCTCCTGACTGGGAGCAAACGTTCCCCGAGGGACAGTATATCTGTCTGTGTATTGATATTTACCTCCAAGTCACTGGTAGCTGTTATGGAAACTTCATCTCTGGTTTAAGTGGTGTTCTTCATTTGATGTGCATCATGTCAAAGTACAGAACAAAGCGTGGCACAGATGGAGCCCTTGAAAGCCCCGTGCCTCTGGCATTGTTCAAACAGACACTTCCGGCCAGCGAGCTTGGAAATCACTTTTAACAACAGCCCCCATCATTAGCGTTTCTGCTGCGTGAGCAGAAACAGACCGGGATGCCTCTCAGCAAAAGGCCAAAGAAAACACGGAACGTGGAGGGGGACAGATCTGTTTCTGAGATGTTGTTCCTGTGTCATGAATGTCCTCATGACTTCCCCACCAAGTGCTTTATTTTCCCATATGTGAGCATGAGGGATCCAAGAGCATTCTGTGAGGACAGGCTATGTGTACCAACATGAAGCAGTAGCCCGGCAGCCGCGGGGGCTTCCTCTGTGCTTTCCGGCCAGGCTGCCCCTCAGGGCCTCCCAGCTCCCTGCCGACCCTGAGCTGGGTTTGATCTCCAGCCTGAATTTCCTCATTCCCTGGTAAACATTCTAGAAAAGGCCTGCTGACATTTCTAACTCAACAAGCCAGGAGCGGCTTCATGAAATGATCCCCAGGCAGTACGGTAGACTCTCCATTAACTAGAACTCTCAAGCAACTGGCAAACAAAACCAAACAAAAACCCAAACACTGCAGAAATCATGCTATATTTAACCCACATGGGGGCCGCTTAATGGAGAGGCCACTTCATTAGCATGAGGACCGTTGACATCCTCTGCACTCAAGTGGACTTGGACTTCCTCTTCTGTCTCCTGAGAACCATGGCAGCCCGTCTGGCTGATTCTGACTTAGAAAAGTCTGGAGAGAAGGCTCTCAGGGTCTCATGTCTGTCTCCGCCGTCCCGGTTTGGGTCACACCCTCTTTTGCTTGCCTGGGTCATGACAACAAATCATTGTCTAACTGGTCTCATGGGCTGGTGGCGGCCTCAGAGCACCCCACTTCATGCTGTCTCTGGGGTGCGCTTCCTGAAGACGGACATTATCCCAGGTCTGCTCCTGCTGAGAAACTTGGGTGGGTGCTCACGACCTATGTGGTCTGCTTCCAACCTGACTCTGCAACCTTATTTTCTGCAACTCCTGCCCCTCCCCACACTGCACCCCAAGACACAGCGCACCGTTGCTCAGTGAGTTACCGCCTCACCCCCTGTGTCTTTGCCTGGGTTGTGTTCACCCCTAGAGCCTCCGGCAAGACCACACACAAATGCCCTCCGACTTCCCCAGGCCGGTCACCCCTCCCGGCCCCCAAGGCCACGCTTCCTCCAAAGCAGGAGTGTCCAAACTCCCAGTTTCTCTGGGCCACGTCGGAAGAACTGTCTTGGGCTACACATCAAATACACTCATACGATAGCTGATGACCTAAAAAAAAAAAACCAAAAATGTCATCATGTTTTAAGAAAGTTTTGGAATTCGTGTAGGGCCGCATTCAAAGCCGTGCTGGGCTGCAGGTTGGGCACGCTTGCTCTCAGGTTTAAAAAACAACTCGTCTTAGCAGCTTCATAGAGATGCTGTTTACATTCCTGCACGTCCTGCATATCAGACGTGAGCTCATAGAGAGCAGGAACCGTGTCCTTTTATTTTATTTTTTTAACATTCAGCTTCGAGACAGATACCTATTAAATGCTCATTGAATTCTTCCCGCTGGATGAATGAATACATGAATTTTGCCTCCTTGGGGACTCTTTATCTAATTCTCTGAAGCATAATCTTTTTCTCCACTATGCAGCTGTAACATTCTGTCTATATCTCCAGGTTTCCTCTGTTGGCACTTGGTTTTCAACAGTTCTGTACGGTGTGGGTTGGTATGTGTTTTCTTTGTATTTATCCTGCTTGAGGCTTGAGGGACTTGAATCTGTGGCTTGATTGATGTCTTTGTCAGCTTTGGAAAGTTCATGGTCATTATTTCTTCAGATATTACTCGGCCCCTTTCTTTCCCTCCTCCTCTTCATGACTCTAAATCCATAAGTTGAGAACTCAGTAAATAGATTCAATAGAAGAGTAGACACAGCTAGAACAGGGGCTAGAAATCTGGAAGGGAGGACAGTGGAAATTATGCAGAGTGAAGTACAGGGAAAAAAGGGGGATGGAAAATACTGGAAGAGACAATACTGATAGCAGTTCTGGAATTTTCATTTGCTTAAAAAAAAACCAGATTCTAAGTTTCTGGTGAAGTTCTCACGGTGACCATCTGTTTCTGTTCATCTACAAATCCCAGGGGGTTTGAAAGTATTTAAATAAGTCCTTGGGTCTCTGGAGGGCTTCTTTCTATTGTGTGTTTCCCCTCTTGGACGTCTGGTAACATTGTATCACATGCCAGACATGTCTGTCAAAACTATAGCGATTAAACGTGATGCGTTCTTGCTTCAGAGAGAACTTAGAGAATCTTCCAGCTCCGTGACACCGCTGATGGCTCCGGCCAACTTCTGACAGTTGTAGAAGCTGCTCCCTGGGTGTCTGCAGGGGCTTCTTTTGAATCAGGAAGTGCCTCAAGGGAAGACACTGCTCACCGTGTGGGGTGCACCTCTTCCTCCTCTCCTTGACCTTGGCCCTGCAGGTACGGCTGCCCCTGAACCCCGACTTCTGTCTCCAGCCCTGTGAGGCGGTGCATGTTCTCCACGTCCCTGTTGGGAGCAGCTGCTGTCTGCCTGGCTGCCTGGCTTGGCACACATGCGGGGAACGAGCCAGCACACGCCCGGGGAGCGAAGCGGCATTGGACGCGGGGCCCCCCTCAGGGAGCTCCTCTTCTCTCTTGGCCCTGCCAAGCCTGGCTCCCTTGAGAGTGTGCACTGTCTTCATACAGATCAGTTTTCGTTTGGTCACATCTTAGGAGTGGGATGGCCGATCTGCCGGCTACACGATAGCCGGCCATTGCTGGAAGGGGCTCCGTATTTTTCTATTACAGCACTTTCTTCTTTGCTAAATTTTCAGGTGTGTTTCTTCCTCTTACGGATGACTTCCTTGAGAGCTAGGGCAGAATTTTGTTCCATTTTTTCTCTTGTAAAATGCCAATGCATGCATTCAACCACGTTTTTTTTTTTTATTTGAGCATGTCCTATGGGGATATGTCAGTGAATAGACAGACAAGGTTTCAGCTCTCACGGAGCTCATGTCCAAGGCGGGGGAGAAGGCACAGAAATAAATAAACAGCAGAAAGATCAAACAGTAAGAGGTGCTATGTACGGGATTAAATTAGAATGCTGGGGGAGTGGAGAGCTCAGCGGTTGAGTGTTTGCCTCACAATCATGAGATCTGGGATTGATTCCCTACCCCGGTCCGTGCAAACCCACATGCTGAACTGCGGTGCAACTTGTAAGCACCGGGATGGTGGTGCAGGTTCTGACTTCCCGTGTGGGAGGCCCCCAGTTCGGTTCCCACCCCACGTGGCCCCATGTCCACCTGTGTGGAATGAAATTATTTCAGAACTAATGATGTACAACCATGGAGACTGCTCTGGGCCTTCCCCTTCTCTCTCTTTCAGCTTCTCTCAAAAAAAAAAATAAAATATTGGGGAAGCCAGGATGGCTCAGTGGGTTAAGCGCTTACTTTGCAGCCCCAAGGACTGAGGATCGAATCCCAGCCCCAGCCCATGTGGACCCACATGGTGAACTGGGGAGTGCCCCCAGTTCAGTTCTCACCAGGCTGAGACCCCGGCCCAGTTCCTGCCCTGCTCAGCCCCACGCCCACCTGTGGAATGAAACGATGTGGAAAAACCAATAATGTGCAACTATGGTGACTGTTCTGGGCCCTCCCCCTTCTCACTGTTTGCAGTAGCCACCCCCCTGAAAGTGGGTCACCCCTGAGACCTTAATGACAAGGAGAAGCAGCCATGACGGGATCTGTAGGATCCCAGGCAGAGAAAGGAGAAGGAGCTTCCTCAAGTGGATTAATTCTGTGAGATTCTAAATGCAGAATGTCAGCATCAGCCATTTTTTTTTTTTTAAAAGGAGAACATTTTCTTAAACGTTTTGAGAGGTTTCTAATTCTGGCTAAATAATTGTTGCTGGGCGGGAAGTGTGCGCTATGTCTGAAGTACTTTAACTCATTTAGGAATCACGACTATTACTTACGGTTCCTGAAAGAGGTGAAACCGCAGACTCTCCATTACACGGAACTCAAGCCTACGGCAAAAAGAATTGAAGGACAGCGGCTACGCAGCTGCAGGGCACATGTGCTCAAGGGAGCAACAGTGAGCCGCCTGCCTCCACGGGGATCTGGGGGGATCTGGGGCCCCAGCTGCCCTGAGACCCCAGGCGTGATGGGAAGTGCGTCTCCCAAACCAAGGACAGGGACCGTTGCTCAGCCACTCACCTGTCTTGAAGGGCGGGGACTCGGGGGTGGGGGGTGGGAAGCCGAGCTCAGCTCTGGAGGGGAGCGTCCTTGTGGGGAGGTTTGGCAGGATCCTTTTCATGCAGAAGCTGGCCTTGGTGCTGGTGGGTGGAGGACACAGGCCAGGGGATGGCGGGGACAAAGGCAGGTCCGAGAGGGGTCCCCCATAGCACATACATTAAACATCCCACGTAGCTCTTCAGTAAAGGCAACTGTTTAACTTTGTTTTCCACCTAGACTTTCCCAAACTAAATTCACCGAAGAACTATTTAGTTACTAATCATTACATGTATTATAATATTAACATCCTGTAGAACGTGCTTTGTATACTTTTGAACTGGTTTCTTTAAAAAAATCAAAGCTTTTGGCTCAGAAATTTCTAGAAGGCTGGCCAGAGGTGGCGAGGGCTGGAAAATAAAATGACAAGACATGAAGCAAGGATACGGATGTTTCTGGCCCATGCTGTCTGATAATCGGTGGAACCGGAATGTCCTTGTCCATTCGGTTTCCCTGGTCATGGGCAGCTCTAGCTGTGAGATCGGGAAGCACAATGGTGAGCCAGCCCTCCTCTCTGTCTCTGTCTCTCTGTCTCTGTCTCTCTGTCTCTGTCCCTCTGTCTCCATCTCTCTCTCCCTCCCTGTGTGTGTGGAGTCTCCTCCCACAGCCTGCTCTGCACGGCGTTTCAGAGTGGGCTTGAATGCTGTGAAAGGGCAGGTTCTAAATCCAGGTCTGGTGAGAAACGCTGTGACTTCTCTGAGAAGAGCCAAGAGGTGCAAACACACACACACACACACACACACACACACACACACACACACGTGCAGGGACATCTTTATATAACGCAGAAACAAGAGAGATAGAGATAGAGATACATAGAGAGAGAACTCAATGCCAGGATTTGTTATTAAAGGATTTGTAGAGATGCTGGGATTGCTCAGCAGATTGAGTGCTCGCCTTGCAATGATGAGGTCTGGGGATCGAATCCTGGCCCCTGCCCTTGCAAACCCATATGCTGAACGGTGGTGGTGAAGGTTCTCATCTCCCATGTGGGAGGCCCCGGCTCAGTTCCCACCCCATGTGGCCTCACACCCACCTGTGTGGAAAGAAACCGTGTCACAACTAATGACGTACAACTATGGACACTGCTCTGGGCCCTCCCCCTTCTCTCTCTCAAGTTTTCTCAAAAACAATAAATTTTTAAAGGCTTTATAGCTATTGTAATCACTCCACGCTCCGTACTTACATCTGGAATGGGATTCCCAACCACGTTCTAAGAATACGGCTAAGAATGCTGTATCCCCTCCCCCGCCTCCTCCCTCCCATGAGCTCTCGCTTAACCAGTGAGGTTCAGGTTCAGTGTGTTTCTGCACAGCTGGCACTGATGATAGTTGGGTCACTGGCTTTGTCCTCTGTTCCCATCCCTTTCTAAGGGGTGTTCGGTCCATCCCTCCACTCGTCTTTTGCTTCTCTCTGGACAAGTCAACAGTCCCAAGAGCAGCCCAGAGCAGTGTGGTGCATCTCACGGTCATCACTGCACCTCGTTTCTCCTGATCTTGCCCTTTTAGCCATGTGAGGACATGATGACACGGTGGCTATGTGCGTGTAAACTGGGAGCCTTCACCACGCACCGAATGTGCCAGCGCCTTCACTGTGACAGATAAATGCCGTGGGTAAGCTGCCGGTCTATGGTGGTGTTGCTATGGCAGCCGGAATGAACCAGGACACACCATGAAGCCCACAGGGTCCTCCTTTGGCCGTGGGAGGTGTCAGGCATTTGGTATGCCCCCCACCACGTTGAACCAGACGGACAGTTGGTTCTGGGTCTTCACCCATTTCTTTCTGACGAACTTCCCGGACCAGCCTGCTGTGGGTCGCGGATATTTTTTTCTTAACCCATTTCCCGTTGGGCCCGAGAATACTCACCCGAGGCGCTGGCGGCTGCAGCGTTTACCCTGAGGTAACTCGTGGATCACCATCCTCACCTCACTCCTAAAGTTTGCAGGAAATAACTCGCTTTCTTATTATTTTTGCTTCGCTCCAGCATATCGATAATCTTTGGCACCAGATGACATCATTCTATTTAAAGCATTCTGTTGCTCGTAGGGGTATTTCCACTTACAAAATGTACGTAGTCATTTTTGGTCACTAACAATGTCACATCCTAGAAAATGTAGCATTCTGATGCACAGAAACATTATTAAATACTGATCATCGTGTACATTCCTGTTCCGTTAGGATTAGAGACGAGTTCTGTTTAGAAAGAACTCTACGAACAGTTTTTATATTGTGCTTCTTTGACATGGAAAACCAGTCAGATTCACTTCAGCCTCAACGAGCGTGTTTATGTCAAGTGAAAAGCACGCGGCAGCGAGCTTCGCTTTTTATTTCTAGATGGGAAGTGGGTTCGCTTACTCCTGTCCCGTATGCCAGGCTGTGTGTCCCCTTGTCCCCACTCCGCTTTCCCTGTCCTGGAGCCCGACCTTTCCTCCATCCCTCTTTATCTTCCCTGGACCGTTCTCATCGCCTGCCCTGGCTGTCCCCTTGGCTCTCGTGCCTGTGGGAACCCTGGCTGTCCCTGGGGACACGGCTTCCTCTGTAGTCACCTCCAGGAGACACTGGAAGCAGGATAAGTCTCTTCCTCCCCGCCCTTCGCTGCGTCTAATTAATCATGGCTCTTGCTGCCAACTTCAAAGACAGCCCCTTTGAAGCCCCTTTGAAACCCCTCGTGGGATGTCACCACCTGCTACCCCACCTCGCCGCTGCCAGTCTTAGGTTCCGATGCTTCCAGCACCTGCTTAGCCGTGTCTGTCTCTACAGAGGATGTGACGACGACCAGGAACTCTTTCACAGCGTCCTCTTCCGGGAGCCGTCGGGCGCTCTAAGAGCGCTCTTTGGTTTGGCTCCTACGACATGCTAAGACAGTGCTGCTATCACCCCTCATTTTATAGACGAGTAAAGGGACGTGTGGGGAGAGACAGATGCTCCCAACGTCACGCATGGCTGGTTAGTGACGGAGTCGGGGGTGGAGATTCAGCCTGGAGCACGAAGCACTACCTGACACGGCCCCCTTGTCCACGTGCCCGGCAACCTGGCCTGGGTGCCCACGGCCCGCTCACCGCCCGGGCCTCTGTGTCTCCACTTCCTCAGTCCTTCTGACCTACCACAGGCCCCTGCTCCTGTGGTCACGCCCAGGGCCTGCTCATCGGTGGTAACGGCATGATCTCAAAACAGGGATTTCAGGTTCCCATCTCTCCGGCGTCTCCCCACCCACCTCCATCACACCCGCTTCAGAAATTCCTCAGCCTCAGGGAAGCCCCAGCTCAGCATGTGGGTCCACATGGGCCGGGGCCGGGATTCGATCCTCGGTCCCCAGGGCTGCAAAGTGAGCGCTTAACCCACTGAGCCATCCCGGCTTCCCTCCATTTATATTCTGATCTGTAACTATAATGAAGCCTCCTGTGCTTTGATGATGGGTTACTTTCTTAAAATCAAATACCATTAAGTGGCAATTGGAAATTATGATTACGTGATTATTATTCAATGGAGAACCGTGTATACTTTGATTAGACGTGTAGAGCAGGAAAAAGAATCTTAGATCACCAAACCCCTAGCACTCACAGGAGAAAGATGCAATCGTCAAGGTCAAAAGAAATCTGGTTTCCACTTCATATTCCTTTACTTGCTAAAGTCATGCTGATGTTTAATTTGCTTCGATTTGACACACAAGTATGGCATTTTTGACAGCTTTGCTTTGTCTTTTCCCAAAGCTCTAATTGCCTCTCTTTTTTCCATGCTGATATGAAAGTTTAATAATAAAAATAAATCTTTTTAGAGAAGTTACCTCAGGCCAGGCACGAGATGTTTTGGGTACATTATTTCATTTAATACTCACAATGATCCTATGAAGTAGAAATTATTTTTATATCCATTTTTCAAACAAGAAAATTCAGTCAAAAAGAATTTAAGTAACTACCCAAGATCATATACATAGTTTTTAAAGATTTATTTTATTGTTTTTGAGAGAAGGTGAGAGAGAGAGACACAGAGAGAGAGAGAGAGAAGGGTGGGGGGGGGGTGGTGGTGGTCCAGAGCAGTCTCCATAGTTGTACGTCATTAGTTGTAACTTGGTTTCATTCCACACAGGTGGGTGTGGGGCCATGTAAGGTGGGAGCCGACTGGGGACTCCCTCATGGGAAGTGAGAACTTTTGCCACTGAGCCATCCCTCCACCTACCAGTTGCACCACAGTTCAGCTTAAAGGGTTTGCAGGGCTGAGGCTGGGACTTGAACCCCAGACCTTGTGATTGCAAAGCAAGAGCTCCCCTGCTGAGCTGTCCCAGCATCCCCCATAGTTTTAAATGTGAACTAAGCAGTTGATGCTGGAGATTGATATATTCATCACCTGGTGATGTCTTTACCCAGCTTGTAAGCACGTAAGCTCCTTTATTACACTATCATTGAAGTGTATTTATTTATTTTTTAAAAGGGAGCTCATTTGAGGGGGATTTCTGACTTTCTGTTTCCGTCTGAAATTTCAGCTTCAGGACCACTGCGGCCCCTGGCACCTCACAAGATCACTCACTGCCCAGCCATTACAGTCACGGTGGGGCTGACCTCCAGGACTCAGAATACAGAGCGACTCTTCAAATCGATGTTGTCTAGAAAAGAGGCCAGGCATCGACCCCTTTTCTAATGTGGTATTCTGTGTTTATTTTCCTAAGGACGCATTTTTTTTTCTCTTGTGACTTTAAGATCACCGTGGATATCTGAGACACCCAGAAGAGCTAAACGGTCACCCAGTACTCTACTCAGGAAAGGTCTACACCATTTCAGTGTAGACCTTCCCCCTTTTTTTTTTTGAGAAGAAATAGGTAGCATACAATATATATAGTTTTATTTGACTTTTTAAAAAACGTAGGGGTGGGAAGCCAGGATGGTTCAGTGGGTTAAGCGCTCACTTTGCAGCCCCGGGGACTGGGGATCGAATCCCGGCCCTGGTCCGTGTGGACCCATATGCTGAACTGGGGAGTTCCCCCACTTCAGTTCTCACTGGGGTGAAGACCCCGGCCCAGTTCCTGCCCTGTGCAGTCCCGCGCCCACCTGTGGAGTGAAACTATGTGGAAAAACCAATGATGTGCAACTATGGAGACTGCTCTGGGCCCTCCCCCTTCTCTCTGTCTCTGTCTCAGTATCTCTCTCTGTCAAAAACAATAAAAATAAATCTTTAAAAAATGTAGGGGAAGCCAGGATGGCTCAGCGGGTTAAGCACTCACTTTGCAGCCCTGGGGTCTGAGGATTGAGTCCTGTCCCGTGCAGACCCATATGCTGAACTGGGTGGGGTGTGCTTCCAATGAGGGAGGCCCCCAGCTCAGTGCCTGCCCTGTGTAGCCCCATGCCCACCTGTGGAGTGAAACTATATCGAGAACTGATGAAGTTCAACTATGGAGACTGCTCTGGGCCCTCCCCCTTCTCTCTGTCTCTCTGTCAAAAAAGCAAAACAAAACAAAAAACAATAAAAAAAGAAATAAAAAACTTAGAGCTAGTGTCTTGAGATATTCTTCAGAACTATAATATGTTGTGGTAGTTACCACATGGCAACAGAGTTTATTCTTTACGTTTTCTGTTTGGGATATTTCTAAAGTTTTTTTTATTATGAATAATACTGTGGGAAATGTCTTCATTCATAGTTTTCTTTTTCTTTTTTTTCCTTTTTTTACACATCTCTTGGATGAATTCTTAGAATGACAGATAATAGGCCAAGTGTTTCCACACATCTTCACGCGTTTGATACCTCCTGCGGAATTCCCATCTGCTGCAGGTGGACCAGGTTGATACTCGTACATGTTCTGCTTGTGTGTGAGAATTCTCTTTTGACGGAACTAGTACCTAAACTTGACATTATCGTAACAAAAGGAGAGAGGCTGGGAAAAAGGACTAATATCAGCATGACAGAAAATATTTTCCAGCCTTTTCTGTCTTGCATTTTTTGATTCTTAGTGAGATTACGTATCTGTGTGTGTCTATTTTTCTTGTTCAGATTCTTTGCCTATTTTTCTGTTTGTGTGATTCTCTTTTATTAATTTATTTGTAAGCCTTTTATAGGTTAAGACATTTTCTCTTTCCTCTATTCATATATATATGAAAGAGAAGAATTTTTGTATATATGCACATTATACAAAATATATACAGAATCAAACATTTATTTATTTATTTATTTATTTATCTAAGATTTGTTGTTTGAGAGAAGGTGAGAGAGAGAGAGAGAAGGGGGAGGGCCCAGAGCAGTCTCCATAGTTGTACATCATTAGTTGTGACGTGGTTTCATTCCACACAGGTGGGTGTGGGGCAGGAACTGAACTGGGGGCCTCCCACATGGGAGGTGAGAACCTTCATCACTATCCCAGCGGTTACCAGTTGCACCGCAGTTCAGCATATGGGTTTGCACAGGCCGGGGCGGGAATCGAACCCTGGACCTCGCAGTTGTAAGGCAAGTGCTCAACCTGCTGAGCCCTCCTAGCACCCCCTCAAACAATTTTTTTTTAGTCTCCAATTTTCTTTTTAGTTCTATTTAGAATTGTTTTTAAATAAAGAAATTTAAAGTTTTCTGCACAAGTTTTTCTCTTACAGTCTTATTTGCTTTGGTGCTTCAAATATTGAAAACTTAAATCACCTGGAATTTTTCTTTGTGCAGGTGTGATATAGAGATCTAACATGGTTTTGTGAAACAGATGAGCAATTACCAACATCATTCACTGAATAATATTTTACTTAACCACCAAACTTAAATACTATTTTGTGAAGTCTGCCTGATTCTTCTGTGCATTAGGATCTGCTGCACGGATCAGTTCTTCCTCTCACTCTATCAGCTTACTGAAGCACAGGGCCCTGTTCTAATCACTGCATTTTTTATGGCATATTCTTACAAGCGGTTGTGAAAATTCCAATGACCAGCTTTCCCCAAAATGTAACAGCGATGTTGGGCTCCCTGTTCCTTCATATGAACCTCAGAACAATTTAATCACACTCCTCCTCATCCCCGATCACTGGATCTGGTGCAGGAAGACTATAAGTGAACCTGAAGAGGATTCAGGTTCACTCTTCATAATACCCAGCCCTCTCCTCCTAACATGATCTACCTCCTCATTTATCCACATAACTACCTCGTTTTTATATCATCGGCAAACAAGGTGCAACAGGCTGTCTTTAATACAGTCATAACGTCGTGCAGAAATGTGTTTTGACTCAAGTTGTCCTGCACTAGCAATCAGGAAACCCGGGCTCTCACCCCAGCTCTGTCAGCAGTTGCTGATGAACTTGGACAGTGAGTGTCCATGGGCCTCTGTTTTTGCCTGTAAATAAAGCAGGGAGCCTGGAAGAAGACTACTGTGGGCTCCCTGCCACCACAGCCGTCTGTGAGTCTGAGTCATGGTGCAAAGTTGTGCAGCAAGTGGTCCCCCAAGGAGGAGGAGTGTCACCATAGCTCAGGGCACCGGCCTCACATGCATTCGAGGAACCTGAATGGAACATGTCTACCGTGCCTTAGATGAATGTGAAGAAATGGGAGAACGTGTGCACAGTGGGATGAGTTGTGGTTCCGACATGTCCTAGCTCTCTGCCGCGGTTTGAGCCTGTTTAGAACCACCCCACTGTGCTGTGACCGCCGTGCCAATGCTGGGCTGAGACTCCAGCCCCCGGCCGCAGGCACGGAGCCCGGGGCTCTGGGGCCCTTTTGCAAAACTCTAGGGAAGGGAGACAAAAGCCACGTAGCAGCTTTGAAGGTTCCCACCAAAGTCTTTTCAAAAGCAACAGCATGAGGATGAAGAGGTTCCTAAGAGCACAGCCAAGCACTTCGTACCCGCTTGGCACCCACACGATTGAAAGGCAAACAGGAAGGACAGCAGCTCTGCCCGATCCCTTTAATTGGATGACAAAGCTGCTCAGATGGGAATTCGTTGGCCACAGAGTGGCCGAAGCTCTGTGACCAGAACAGACAAACCAGGAGCAGAGCTCCCAGCCCACGCAGAATCCTCGTCCCTGGAAGCGCGGGGCTGCATTCCCACACCACGAGAGGTTTTAATCCGCACAGCTTCCCCCGCTGCTTTGAAACAGTTCAGCATCAGAACAATGGGAAGCGCTCGGTGGTGGCTGCTAAAAGCTCTCATTGGGATGGATATTTTTGAAAGCTTTTTTCTTTTTCTTTTTTAATTGTCACAGAAAGTGAACCTGTGATGTGTAAGCGAGCACCAGAAGACGATCCGAGTCTATAGGCAGATACAGGTGCAGCAGCTGCCGCCCCCAGTGCAGGTGTTGTGCACACAAGCCGTGGCCACGTTTCCAGTTTCTCCCGGTGTGAAGGCCCAGCTTAGACATGAGCCCACGGTGTCTGAAGAGCAATGGGCGGGCGCCCAGCCCCGAGCGTGTTCATAGCTGATGGCAGAGGCGACTCTGCATCTGTGGAGGCAGCTGTTGGCACTGTAGTGCTGTCTCCCTTCTCTGGGCTGCTGGCTTCTGAGTCCTGTGGCCTTGCTGCTCCGAGGAAAAACGAAGCATCTGGAACTCAGTCAGGGCCGAGCCCCTTGCAGCTGGGTGTCAAGCTGGCTCCAGCACTGACCACACAAGTTGGTGTGCCAGATCCAAAGACAAGCTTGCACGCCATGGTGCCTGGTGGCTAGACCCCCGTGTCCCCAACCGTGTCCTGGCTATGATCCTCCAGGGCAGCCACCCACTGCCTGAGAAGGGCCACCTGGTGCAGAGCTGCAGGCTGTTCCCCGGAGGCCTGCTAGTAACCTAGCAACAGAGCCCCAGGGGACCTCGGGCTTGGGTGCAGTTCTCCGAATTGTGAAATGACAGTCACAACATTTTGCACTGAAACAGCACCGGCTCCGAGGACCTTTGCGCTTGTTGGGAGGAGTGGCAAGGAGTCACAGGAACCTGCTCCTTCCAGGTGGCCCAGCGTGGAGAGCTCGGGGTCCATCTCATTCGGGTGGCTGGCCTGGTCCGGGAGCAGGTGGGGACAGCTCCCGGCCCACAGGGAACCCACAGAAAAGCAGCTGAAGCCGTACACACCCCAGGCAGCCGGGAAGGCCCTCCTTGCACAGTTTGAAAAGTACTAGCTTTCCTGATGGCTCAATTCCAGGCAAAATCAGCGAGCCTCACGGGGAGCAGAGACTCAGCTACAGGACCACTTTTGCAAAAGACACGGTCCGTTTTCTAAAAGTGCTAGTGTTTCCTGAAAACGCAATTCGTCTTTGAGCCAAAGGCAGATTGGGCTGTTCGGCTACTTCCCCCCCCCCCCCCCCCCCCGAATAGTGTAGGTTTAAAAAAAAAATGGGCCACCAATTTTGTGAAAGCCTCCTGTGAACAGGTGGGGTGTCTCTGTAAGGTCCCGCTGAGCCTGGGTGGGCTTAGGACCGACTCCATGTGTTCAACCTTGGGGGAGTTACGCTCCGTGACTTCCCAGGCTGATTCCTAAGAGGTGATGCCGCCTCCTTCCTGTTCGTGGGGACGCTTACATCGGGAGACCAGGGAAGCCACTGGAAAGGTCTGACTGCCATAGTGCTGCCGTGCTGTGTGCACCAAGCCACAGCAGGAGCGGGGGCTGTGTGTCGCGTTCTGGGCGACCCCCCAGCTGAGCTCAGGCCTGTGAGCGGAGAAGCCTCCAGATCAGTGTCCTGGCCCCCTAGCCTTTCTGACCCTCCCCTCGGAAGCCTCTGACGCTGTGAAACAGATACCAGCTGCCTCGTCTGCACCCCTCCCACGTTGTCTGCGGGAATAATGAAGTCATTGTTGACCGGAGCTTAAGGATGTTTCTTAAGTAACAATAACACCCGAAACCCTGACAGAAGCCCCGTTCTTCATGCTCTTGTTTCTGTCGGGCACTAAGGACTATGGATTTGTAAGGTAATCAAGGCGTCTCGTTTCTCTTGTGGTGCATTTGGGCTGGGCCTGGTGAGCAATTGCAGTTCCGGCCAATGACATGAGTGGGGGGTTTGCTTGGAGTGTTTACTTTCTTCTTCTTTATTTATTTTTTGAAGATTTATGTTTATTGTTTTTTTAACAGAGAGACAGAGAGAAGGGAGAGAGCCCAGAGCAGCCTCCATAGTTGCACATTGTTTTCAGTATAGTTTTGTTCCACACGGGTAGGTGGGAGCCACACAGGGCAGGAACCAGCTGGGGCCTCCTGCACGGGAAGCTCCCCTGGTGAGAACTGAGCTGGGGGCCACACCCCAGTTTAGCGTAAGGGTCCACATGGGCCAGGACTTGATCCTTGGACTCTGGGGCTTCAAGATGAGTGCTCAACCCGCTGAGCCATCCTGCCTTCCCTACTTTCTCTCTAACATCCACAGCCTATCAGTATTTTAAGGCAAATCTCCCTTCTTCTCAATCAGATTTGTAGGACAGGGGTCTGCCCTTCCACTGTCCTCTACTGTGCTTTTGGGTGCTGTTGTCTGTAGGTGAGGCCCACACCTCTGGGCACCCCTCACAGGGCTGCCAGGGGAGCCCGCAGCCCAAGGGGACAACAATCACCAAAGGTGAAGGTCAAGGGGGAGACGGAGAAGCTATGTTCTTGGTGACCCTCAATGCTGGGACATTCCTCCAGTTTTGCGCTTCTTGTTCCATAATATAATTTCCTCATGACTGAGCCTGTTGGACGTGGCCTGCTGAGAGCTTCCGTCGAAGCTTCCTAGCCAGTCATTGATGTCTCAGCATAGTTTTTTTTCCTTAAGACCTAGGTTCAAATCTCGGTCCTGCCACTTACTAGCAAGGAGAGCTAGAGATACTCTTGCAGCTTTTTCATTTGTAAAATTGGATGAAATGGTTTCCCCTAGAGCAGGGGTGTCAAACTCAATTAAAACACGGGCCATTTGGTGCAACAGGCAAGATGCACGCGGGCCACATCACACTTACAAATGTCGTGGGAACTGAGTGAGCGCGTTGATACACGCCCACAGGGCCCCAGGAAAGGCACTGGGCCACGTGTAGACTCATCTTCAGTAGTTAAAGGGTTCACGAGGGAATTGTGTGTATGGTATTGCCTCAATCTCCACTAAGCACTATTTTCTTCATAACAATTTTTTCTATTTTCATTTTATTTCAGAGCATCGTGGGCCACAAAAAATTACCTCAGGGGCCGCATGCGGCCCGTGGGCTGCCAGTTTGACACCCCTGGTCTATGGAATCCTGGTGACGACGAAACCATTCACTCCACCAGCACCGGCCCCCCGCTGTGGGCTGGGTCCCCTTCTCGGTGTGGGCAGCCAGCTTGTTGGACCCCCGCCTCCCCTGTGCCCGGTTTGTGTGAGGGAGACAGATCTTGGATGAGGAGATGGATGAGAGAACCTCCCGTGTGACACACATGCTGTGATAGAGGCTGCCAGTGTTCACAGCGTGGGGTCTGACCCCCACCTGCCACTCGCCAGGGGTCTCTTACCTCCGCATTCATGGTAATCATCCTCGCATCACCCTTAGGGACATGTGAGCTTGTGTGACTTTGACTTTGGTCTGAGGACTGTAGAACAATGAAGGGGGTCTGTCCCCCTGCCCCCCAGTTCCTGTCTGTGAGGAAGTTGAGCCCCTCTCTGAACTGTTACCCCAGTTACCTTCGGATTGGAGGGTGTGGCTGTCATGAGTGGGCTCCGTGGGAAGGGTCCCCGATGGCTCTGTTCTGACCCTCGGGCAGCCAGAGCTGCTGATATGCGTCAGATGGAGGTGGCTGCGTGCCGGCATGGTCCCAGTTGCCCTCTAGAGATCGCCTGCTGCCCGGTGGGTAGATGGGAGAACCGGCTTCTGAGCCCCCAACCTGGGCCATGCATGCACACATGTGAAGGCGTGCCTGAACCCCCACCCCTGGGCCACGTGTGCACACACACGAGAGCATGCCGAAACCCCCACCTCCGGGCCATGCATGCACACATGCAAGGCTGTGCCAGAGCTCCCACCCTCGGGGCCACGCATGCACACACATGAGGGCGTGCTGGAGCCCCCACCCCCGGGGCCACACATGCACACACATGAGGGTGTGCTGGAGCCCCCACCCCCGGGCCATGCATGCACACACACGAGAGCACGCTGAAGCCCCCACCCCCGGGCCATGCATGCACACATGTGAGGTCGTGCCTGAGCCCCCAACCCTGGGCAGTGAATGCACACATGCAAGGGCATGCCAGAGCCACCACCCCCAGGCCACGCAAGCATACACATGAGGGCATGCTGAAGCTTTCACCCCAGGGCCACACATGCACACATGTGAGGGCATGCCGGAACCCCCACCCCCGGGCCACCCATGTACATATGTGAGGGCATGCTGGAGCCACCATTCCTGGGCCAACCATGCACACACATGAGGGCATGCCAGAGCCCTCACCCCGGGTTGTGCATGCACACATGCGAGGGCGTGCTGGAGGCCCCACCCCCAGACTACGCATGCACACACGCGAGAGTGTGCCGAAGCCCCCACCCCTGGGCCAGGCATGCACACACATGAGGGCATGCTGGAGGCCCCACCCCCAGGCTACGCATGCACACACGCAAGGGTGTGCTGGAGCCCCCACCCCCCACGTGAGGGTGTGTCTTCTGATGGGGTGCCCATGGCTTTGCAGAAGTACTTCTCCATCTAAGTGTCCCCAGCATGCAGAAGCTGGAGAATAGTGATGGGAACGGCTCAGGGTGAGTTTGTGTAGGAGGGTGAGGGCCAGGCGTCTGGAACTCCTCTGTAAGGTCACATGGTGGCCAGGAATGACCAAGGGGACAGATGTCCTGACTCAGGTTGGGTCAAAGGGGTAGAGAAAATTCTTCCCTAAATTAGCCTGCCTCCAGTCATCAACAGCCTGGGCCACTGAGCAGCACTGTTTTATTTCTCCACGATGGTGTTCTATTCCTCCTCTCTCGTTTCCTTTCTCCCTAATACTCACAGCCTGTCAGTAATAAATAGCACTAAATCCCCTTTAAAAAAGGCACACAGCATGTGTGTCACACAGGAGGTTCTCTCATCCATCTCCTCATCCAAGATCTGTCTCCCTCACACAAACCGGGCACAGGGGGGGCGGGGGTCCAACAAGCTGGCTGCCCACACCGAGAAGGGGACCCAGCCCACAGCGGGGGGCCGGTGCTGGTGGAGTGAATGGTTTCGTTGTCACCAGTTTTTTAACTGTCCCCCCGCCCCCCACCAGTTTTTTAAAAAAGGTGGGGGAAGCCGGGATGACTCAGCGGGGTTAAGCGCTTGCTTTGAAGCCCCGGCAACCAAGAATTGAATCCCAGCCCCCCAGCCCGTGAGGATGCATATGCTGAACTGGGTGAGCTTCCCATGCAAGAGGCCCCAGTTCAGTTCCCACCCTTCTCAGCCCCCGCCCACCTGTGTGGAACAAAATCATGTTGAAAACTGATGATGTACAACTATGGAGACTGCTCTGGGCCCTCCCCCTTCTCTCTGTCTCTCTCTGTCAAAACAATAAAATAAATCTAAAATAAAATAAAATAAAAGTGCAGCTCACCACCAGATTCATTTAATTTTACCTAAACACAGGTTTCCACATGAAAATGAAATATAAACCCTGTTCAGGGGGTTACTTGTAAACAGCACTTGCCTCTAATCCTCATGTCACAGAAATGTAGACGATGATTGTATTTAATATTATTTTTTCAGGTGGTGAATGTCCAGGCCTGGAACTTTGGGGTGGAATTAGGACTACTGTCCGCGAGTCATCTCGGGGTAAACGCTGCGGCCACCAGCGTCCATGGCACATACGCTCAGGGCAAACGTGGGAAGAGGGTTAAGGTAAGGTGACCAGATTTTAACGTTGGTAAAGCGGGACACCATTGACCGGGGGGGAGGGGGTTCTTGATTAAAAATTTGGTCTATTTCCTGCTGTTCCCTAGCTTGTTGTGCATTCTTTCCAAAAATCGGGACTTTTTTAAAACACCACAGGATATGGGACTAATTGTTAAAAATCAGGACTGTCCCGCCAAAAGTGGGACGTCTGGTCACCTTAGTTAAGGGTAGCTTGGTATCGGGCCGCCTGGCGGACCTGAGTGAGGTCTGGCTGCTGCTCACAGCCCGCCGAGGAGAAATCAAGCCGTGTGCACCTAGCCCTGGCTGCTGGGCCCCTGAGAGCTGCTGTGTGTAGCCCAGGTTTCGGGGTGATGGCCGTGACCCCCCACTCTTGCAGCGCCACCTCTACCCATGTGCAGGCGGCCCTTCCTTTGGCGTGAGCATCATACTTTCAAAGGGGACTGTGGGTTCCAAGTGCTTCGTGGGGTCCTGCCACCCTCTGAGTCACCGCGGATGGCCCAGGGCTGTGGCCTCTGGTGGCCTTTCTTGACAGTGGCCGCTGATGACCGTTCAGTCTGCGGGAACCCAGCCCACCACCCCGTCCCTCTCACCTCCTGTGGTGGGCAGTAGGGAAAATACTCAGCCCTCCTAAGTCAGGCAGGTCTAGGTTGGAATGTGGAACTTGCCCGTTAGACAATGGTTTGGCCTCGGCTGAGGTACTTCAACTCTGAGTGTACTTTTTCTTTTCCTATGGAAATGAAAGTAATGCTGAACTGACAGGAGTGTTGGAAGGGTTAAGCCGAGCTCACTGTGTAGACAGTAAAGGTGCTCAGTGTCTCACTTTAGATGTGTTCCTGACAATACAGTGTCACCTCGAGGATGCCTATAATGCGAGGTCTTGTCTCACAGTTGAGTTCATGAACTTGCCTTCGTGTGCTTTGCATAGGCAACACGGTACAAACAACTCGGTAAGGTTTCATAACCTTGGTATATCAGTGTCTCACAGCTGTTAGTGTTGATGTGTGGCGGGGTCTTGCCAAGTGGCGGTCATTATTGTTGTTGCATGTTTTTGTGTGCTGTCACAAGAATGTCAGAGCTTGAGCTTGCCAAGACCTTCTGGAGAGGCAAGACAATGTTTTGGGCTGTGTTATCAGTGGTGATGAAACACGGGTGTACCAATTTGACCCTGAAACAAAGTGTCCAAGTACACAGTGAAAGTCAGCCAATTCTCCACGCTCAAAGAGCTCCATCAGTCCAAATCAGAGTCAAAATGATGTTGCTGACCTTTTTGATTTCAGAGAGATTGTTCATGATGCATTTGTGCCAACTGGACAGTCAACCAAGTTGACTATTTGAAAGCTGAAAAGGCTGTGTGAAATATTAGATGAACACAACCTGAACTTTTAGCCAACTCATGACTCTTCCATCATGACAATGCACCAGCTCACACAGCACTGTCTGTGAGGAAGTTTTTAGTCAGTAAACAAATAACTGTATTGAAATAGCCTCCCTACTCACCTGATCTGGCCCCCAGTGACTTTTTTCTTTATCTGAAGATAAAGGAAATACTGAAAGGAAGGCATTTTGATGACATTCAGGACATCAAGGGTAATATGATGACTCTGATGGCCATTCCAGAAAGAGTTCCAACGCTGCTTTGAAGTGTAGACTGGCTGCTAGTGTTGGTGTGTAGCTTCCCACGTGGAGGACTTCGAAGGTGACTGTGGTGATATTCAGCAATAGGTATGTAGCACTTTTTCTAGGATGAGTTCTTGAACTTAATCGTCAGACCTCATATAATGTACAATGAGTGCTTATCAGTGACTACTCCCTCATCACTTAACAATAATTAAAGCAGGGATTGATAGGAATTAAGTATAGACAAGGTCAAGTGGGAGAGAGAGAGAATCTTACAGGAAAAGGGTGAGACCACCAAAGACATTGCTTTTCCCACCACACAGTTTCCCATGAAGTCACATCGTTTTGGGGAAACTAATATATATATTTTCTTAAAATCGTTTGCAAGGTACACAGTTTTCCCACAGTTTAATATCTCTGAAGTTTGAATAGATTTGACAATTTGTGGTATTTATACTTGCAGTTGTTCTGGGGCATAGGAAACAAGACGGAGTCTTATAATTGATGGCATTGTACTGTTGACAGCCATGTACACGCTTTGTGACGACAACCATTTCAGGAGTCTGGGGCCGTCATGGACTCTCATTAGAACCACGCTGACCACGTGTGGGCTTTGAGCCCTCGAAAAGCGGCCGGCTCAGTGGTGATGGGCTGTCTTGCAAAATGCCAGATTCCAAAGATTTAAAAGAGAACGCTACCTTACCTCCTTCACACGTTTGTCTTATTGCTTCCGGGTGAGGAGGACTGTATTTTGGGTTGACTGGGTTATTGCAGTGAATTCCATCAGTTTCTTTCTGTTCTTCTCAGGCGGCTCCTAGAAGGTTTTGATTTCCACAGGCAGCGGCTTCCCATCCCTCCTGGGCAGAGGTCTCGGGGGTTGTCTGTTGGGACCACCCCGAAGAACCCAGATGTATTGCACCCCCAAAGCTGGGTCAGATGTTGAGACTGATTATACCACATAGCAAGAGGGTCTACAAGGGTTTGTTCCTCATGCGATGAGGCTTTTTGCGAAGAGCAGAGGTGACCCAGGCAAATCTAAAATGGCATGGGCAGGGCAGGGAGCGGGCTGGGCTTGGAGTTGTCATGGTGGGAAGAGGGTGAGGTGAGGGCCCCTGTGTGCTGCAGGGGCCTGAGGGACTTGACCCCCCCATCCCTCCAGGGAACCCCGGGCTTTCTTTTCAGCTTTCCCAAGAGTGGGGCGAAAGTAGAAGACACAGGGCTGAGGTTAATACTGTCAGTTCTGATGGGGACTCAGACACAGAAAGGGGCGGTGACTTGGCCAAGGACACACAGCCACTAGGGGCAGTGCTGGCACTAGAATCCAGAGGGCTCTCCTCTCCTTCGCTCACCCCGTGGGGACAAGCCACGGCCTGTATGCTTAGTGGCTCTGCAGGGAAGGAGGGTGTGTGGAGGGGAGCCAGACAGGTGCACATCCGCCATAGTGGCCAGGTGGCCCCAAGGACCCCATCATTGGCGGTCGCCCCCTGTAGGTGGTACAGAGCACTTGCTAAAGTGTCACTGCTAGTGAACTGAGGTGGGAGGGACACTGGTAGAGAGCAAGTCACCAGCAGAGATGCAATTGCTCAGGGGAAGTAAACATTTGTCAAGGTGATGGAGTTGAGTGATGGCTGGTCGGGACCATTCAGGGACCAAGAGAGGGACAGAGTGATGGTGGTTAACCACCAGCGTGAGGTGACCACTGAAAAGCAGAGGGCCTCCTTGTCCACAGAGAGAGAGAGATTCTCATGCCCGACAGCTGAAAATGCTCCCCAGCAAGCCTTAGACTTAATGACAAGGCGAGCGTGGATTTCCAAACAAGGTCAGGGCCCCAGTGACAAAGGTGGGACCCGGAGAGGTGGCGTGGGTCCTCTGGGCTCATGCAACTGAAAATCTTCATCCCGGAGCCCCCAAAGTCTCCAAGCCTGTAGAGATGGCTGCAGTGCTCACGATGTAAGGTGTGTGACCCCCTCTCATGGGACCTGAAACATGGCACCCCCCCTGGGCCCCCAGGATCTGCCTTCCTCCTCTCTAGACCAGTGACCACAGTTAAGGCACAGTGTAAGCCCCTGTTTACTGCTGAGCTTGGTGACAGCGATGGGGCCAAAGCAGTCCCCCTGGGGGCAGAGGTTAGGGTAACTAATAAAGGCCTCAACCCTCTTCAGTGGTAGGGTTTTGAGGGGCACCATTGGTTGCATATGTGGAAGGAGAAATGGCTCAAGGTGTGACTCCCAGGCGGTGGTGAACGGCTGGTCTCGGGGGGTCACAGTCCTGTCAGGAGAAGCAGTGGAAGCCTGGGGACAGGAGGTCTGGGAGGAGGCACATGGATGTGGCCATCACGTGTGTCCTGTGGGTTTTGGTGAACACTGTCCTCTGCTCCTACCAGCTCCCCTCCCTGCTCTCTGCAGGACGTACGTACTATACCTTCGTTTAACTTCCCTCTCACTTCCTGAGCTTGCTGGTGCCCTGACTCACACCTTCCCAGGAGCAGGTAGGCCATCCTCCGGGCCAGGTTCCCACGACTCTCCTGACAGTCGGGCCCCAGTGTGGTGAGGAAATGCCCCACGTGGCCCTTCGCATGGGCTGAGAGAGTGTTCAGAGGCCCGCCCATCCGATCACCTCACCTCGATCTCTGAGGTCGATTGGCAAGCTTGGCCTACACTATTGACCAGAATGGCTGCATCCATCCCAATGCATCCCCATCTCTGTAATCGGAACCCTTAATCCAGGAAACATGTCTGGAGACAGCCAGGATCACATTGCCATTGCTAGTCCTTGAGCTAGAATGTCTGCTCCCTCCTGTCTGAAGAGACCTGAGTAGGCACTTGGTTTTGTCCTCAACTCGATTAGGCGCCTGGCCGGCTTCCCGGCTCATAAGAGCTGGCTTTCTTAGAGAACATGTTTCTCCTTGGGGTGGGGGTGGGGTGGCCAGGCTCGTGCCACCTGACTGCCTTGCTGGCCACAGGGGAGTGGACCCAGGGGCCCTGGCTCAAGCTGGACGCACCAGATTCTTTTCCTGGGAACTTGGAGTTGAGACTATGGGTCAAACTCAACCTGCCTCTCTCGTCCCTCCCTCCTGTTTTCCTCCTCCTCTCTCATCTTCCCCATCCTCCCCCATTTCTTTTAATCTCCCCCCCATCCCAACTGTATTATGATTGTGTTTCAGGTTACAGAGCATCCCTGTTCTAAACCAAAGCCCTCCCCTTGCCAGGACTCTCACAGGCACAAACCCTCCGCTCTGAAGGGTAAATCAAGCTGGAGGACCTCCCTCCCGGGAGAGAGGTCACCATCTATTATCTGAAGAAGATAAGCAGAGGCACTGTTCTCCCCCCAGGGCCACCTCCTGGTGGTTCAGTAAGTACATCTCATCCGTTTGTGTGATCATCAATAGCACATTTCACTGAGAAGAAAACCATGAGCACCCGGAAGGCAGAGCAGAACAGGAGGGGTGGCGGCCTTCAAGGCGAGAGGCATTAATGTGCAACCAGACAGCCTTGATGCTCTTCACCTGTCAATCAGGGAGGAAAAATGGGACCCATTTGCTTCAATATATATTGATAACTCTCCACTCCAATGTGGAGTGACAGGGAAAACAATAAAAACCTGGAAATGGTGGAAAGTTCCAGAAACCGGAGAATGGGTGGCTAAACTGTACGACGCCCACCCTTAGAAAGGTGATTCTTTTAGAAGAATGATGCAGAGCAACCTGTGCTATCGTAAGAACTCGATCTGGGGCATTGGCTACTAGTTACCCCTCTCCTTGCAAATAAGTCTGTCTTTTCCCATGATTTTCAGTTGGACACATAGCTACTGGGGTGTGTGTGTGGGGGGGCAGGGTGGGGTGGGGCTACATTTCCCAGCTTCCCTTGCAGCAAGGTGTGACCATGTGGCCAGGTCCTGGTTCATGAGAGATGAAGAGACGGATGAGCAACGTCCGTGTTGTGTTCTGAAAAGGAGCAGCTGCTGCTTCCCTCTTTATTCTGCTTTCTAGAACGTGGCTGCGATGGCAAAGTCACTGAGGCCATTTGGATGAGGGCTGCTGCTTGGGGACGGTGGCAACAAGACAGAAAGCCGTGAATGCCCCGCTCAGTGCGGGGGGCAGAGTTCCAGACGGTCCCCTGACCATCTACGTAGACGCTCGTGGGTCACATAGAGACTTCTGTCTTCTTATCGGGTCTGGTGCCTGTAGCCAGACGTACAGTCCAGTTCATGGCTGCTGCAGGCAGGGATGCAGCTGTGACATTTAGAGAATGAGGTGACTTAGAGGGAAGAGCCGGCCTCGCTCCTCGCATCTGGGCTTGGGAACGTTTATGTGACTGTGTAGAAAGAAGAGCACACGGCCAACCTTCTCACTCGGATTTCCTAAGAGGCGGGTGCGGAGAAAGTGTTTTCACTCTTCTTTTAGTATCTTTTCTTTCTTTCTTTCTTTTTAGCTTAGAATAATCAAAACAATTTTAATTTATAGAAATAGGGGCATCTCAGGTTTTCCTGAACTGTGAGTAGCTCATGTGAAGGTGCTTACGTAAACCGTGCAGTTGAGTTGAGACAATTTGGTCAAGATGATGGCGTGCACGCTGTGCTCACCTCCGCTCAGGGCCGCGTCAATCACAACTGAACTACAGAGCAGCCATCACTGAGACTCACCTGAAATCTAGCAGAACTGAAGTACTACAGCTAAGGACACACAGAAGAAGCCACCTTGAGATGGATAGGAGGGCTGGGGACACGGAATCACTGGTCCCACACCTGCGAGTGACTGTTAAAAATTGGGAGGGACAACTTGGCTGTGGAGAACCCCCTGAAGAAGTGAGGGTTCCCATCCCAGTACCAGGCTCCCCAGCCCAGGGTTCCAGTGCGTGGAAGAGCAGCCCCATGAATTGTGGCTGTGACAACCAGAAGAGACTGTCGCTGACTGAGACGAGGCTGTCTGGAGTCCCAGGCGCTCCTCTTAAAGGGCCCACGCATGGACATACCTGCTGAAGGACTCACTCACTCTGAGCTCCAGCGCTGGGGCAGCAGCTCGAAAGGTGCCAGGGACACATGGGAGGAACTGAAGTGTCTCGCTTCAGGGCGAGGGCTGGAGGGGCAGCTCTATCTGGGCAGGTGCTATTTTGTTCCTTTGTTTGGTCCTGCCCTCTTCCCTAACCCTAACCCTAACCCTAACCCTAACCCTAACCCGAACCCGAACCCGAACCCGAACCCGAACCCGAACCCTAAACCCTAACCCTAACAGTAACTCTAACTCAAACCCTAACCCTAAGCCCAAACCTAACCCTAACCCCAACCCCAACCCCTAACCCTAACCCTAACCCTAACCCCAACCCCAACCCCTAACCCGAACCCTAAACCCTAACCCTCATCCTAATGGTAACTCTAAGTCAAACCCTACCCCTAACCCTAACCCTAAGCCCAAACCTAACCCTAACTCTGACCCTAAACCCTAACGCTAATTCTAACAGTAACCTTAACACTAACCCTAACCCTAAACCCTAACCTTAATTCTAATGGTAACCCTAACCCTAACCCTAAGCCCAAACCTAATCCTACCCCTACCCCTACCCCTGCCCCAAACCCTAACCCTAACTCTAGCCCTAACTCTAACCCTACCCCTACCCTTAACCCAAACCCTACCCTAACCCTACTCCTAACCCTAACCCTAAGCCCAAACCTAACCCTAACCCCTAAACCCTAACCCTCACCCTACAGCCAATTATCAAATAAATGGCCTATTGCAACCAAGTTGGAAAGGTAAGGGTGACTGGATATCAGGAAATGTATCAATATAATTTACCTTATCAACAAATTAAAAGAAAAACCCCATGATCAGAGCAATAAATGCTTTAAAAGACATTTGGTTAAAAAACAAAACAAAACATAGCAGTTATTGCTACCAAAACAAACAAGCAAACAAACAACCCACCAAAACAAAACAAAACAAAACAAAAACCCCCAAAACAAACCTCTAAATAAGTGGCAATAAAAAAAACTACTTATATATGATGAAGACTTTTTGAAAATGTGCTAGAAAACATCACTCTAAGCACTGACATGACAAAGGCAAGTCAATGAAATTCAGAAATGGATGCCAACTATTGCATTTATTGACTAATATTATTTTGGAGGGTCTGTTGAATATACTAAGACAGAATAATATTATGTGTAAGTACTGGAGAAAAAGAGCTAAATTGTTTATGTGATTCTATACCTAGAAAAACCAAGAAATTCTAGTTAAAAAATTTCTAGAACAGGAGAAGCTGGCATAGCTTAGGGGTTAAGTGCTCGCTCTGCAGCTCTGGGAACCAAGGATTGAATTCTGGTCCAGGCCCATGTGGACCCATGTGTTGTACTGGGGTGTGCTTCCCATGTGGGAGGTGTTGTGCCGAATGAGACCACCCGCGAGACAGACGACCATGACACAAAGAATTTGGTGGAATCAGACCCTCTTCTGCCAATTGGTGAGGGAGATTTTATTAGCAGATTCGAATCTGGGCTGCCGCCCCGGGTTTATCCGAGAGCAACAAGCCCTGACTTACACCAAGTTTGCCTTTTTATACATAATTTAAAACAGG
>PVKE010013596.1:5773-36381 GCA_004027555.1 Craseonycteris thonglongyai | reverse complement strand
TGGGATGAATCCCACTTGGTCATGGTGAATAATCTTTTTAATGCATTGTTGTATTCTGTTAGCTAAAATTTTATTTAAGATTTTTGCATCAGTGTTCATCAGTGAGATTGGCCTATAGTTTTCCTTTTTGTTATTGTCTTTCCCAGGTTTTGGTATTAGGGTGATATTAGCTTCATAGAAAGAGTTGGGTAGTACTGCCGCCTCTTGAATTTTCTGGAGTAGTTTGAGGAGGATGGGCATTAGTTCTTCTTTGAATGACTGGTAGAATTCATTGGTAAAGCCATCTGGTCCAGGCCTTTTGCCTTTGGGCAATTTTTGGATAATTGTTTCAAGTTCTGTACTGTTGATTGGTCTATTTAGGATATCCAAATCTTCTTGGTTCAGTTTAGGTAAACTATATGCTTCTAGAAATTTGTCCATTTCCTCTAGGTTGTCAAATTTGTGGGCATAGAGTCTTTCATAATAATCTCTTACAATTGTTTGTATTTCTGTAGCATCAGTTGTAATCTCTCCCCTATAGTCCCGTGTTCTGGAAATATGAAATTTTTCTCTTTGTCCTTTGGTGAGCCTAGCCAGTGGTTTGTCGATTTTATTGATTTTTTCAAATTACCAGCTTTTTGTGGCATTAATTTTATCTATTGTTTTTCTATTCTTAATTTCATTAAGTTCTGCTTTGATGTTTATTAATTCTTCTGCTGGCTTTGGGGGACCTCTCTTCTTCTTTTTCTAGCTCTATAAGATGAGATGTGAGGGTGTTTACTTGTAGTTTTTCTTGTTTCTTGAGATAGGCCTGTAATGATATAAATTTCCCTCTGCTTTCGCTGTGTTCCAGAGATTTTGGTATGTCGTGTTTTCATTGTCATTCGTTTCTACAAATTTTTAATTTCTTGTTTTATTTCCTCTTTTACCCAGTCACTTTTTAATAGCATGTTGTTCAATCTCCATGTATATGTGGTTCTCTCTGCCCTTGATCTTTTGCAATTGATCTCAAGTTTCAACTCTTTGTGGTCTGAGAATATACTTGGTATGATTTGGATGCCCTTAAATTTAGTGAGGTTGGATTTCAGTCCCAGGATATGGTCTATCCTTGAAAATGTTCCACGTGCACTAGAGTAAAATGTATAGCCCTTTGTTGTAGGATGGAATGACCTGTAAATGTCAATTTTGTCCATTTACTGCAGTGTATCATGTAAAGCTGCAATCTCCTTTTTTAGTTTCTGCTTGGATGATCTGTCCCGTGTTGTCAGGCGGGTGCTTAGATCCCTTACTATAATTCTATTTTTGTCAAATTCTCCTTTTAGATTTGATAGTAGTTGCTTTATAAATTTTGGTGCTTCGTGATTCGGACCATATATATTGATGAGTGTGATGTTTTCTTGTTGTATTGTCCCTTTTATCAAGATGCAAAGTCCATCTTTATGTCTTATTATATTTTTTATTCTGATGTCTTTTTCATCAGAAATCAGTTTGGCCACTCCAGCTTTTCTCTCACTGCCATTTGCCTGGAGTATTGTTTTCCATCCTTTTACCCTGAGTCTATGTTTGTCCCTGTGGCTGAGGTGTGTCTCTTGTAGGCAGCATATGGTTGGATTTTGTTTTTTAATCCAGTCTGCTACCCGTGCCTCTTTATTTGTGAATTCAGTCCATTTACATTCAGGGTGATGATTGATATATGAGGATGTCCTGTATCTATTTCTTCTTTCCTTTTTATTTTTTTGTTGTCCCAACTTTTCTCCATTTATTTTGATTTCTGGATTCAGGTCAGATAGCCTCCTTTAGTATCTCTTGGAGTGCTGGTTTTGAGCTGGAGAATTCTCTCAGCTTCTGTATATCTGTAAAGGCCTTAATTCCTCCTTCATATCTAAAGGTTAATTTTGCTGGATAGTTAATTCTTGGCTGGAAATTTCTCTCTTTTAATATTTTGAAGATTGGGCTCCACTCCCTCCTAGCTTGCAGGGTTTCTGCTGAGAAATCTGGTGACAGCCTTGTAGGTTTTTTCTTTGAACGCTATATTCTGTTTATCCCTGGCAGCCTTGAGGATTTTTTCTTTGTCATTGATTTTTGTCATCATCAGAACAATGTGCCTTGCAGAAGATCTGCTAGTGTCTAGATAGTTAGGGCTTCTGATTTCCTCTTGGATTTGGGGCTGTAATTCTTTCCACAGGTTAGGGAAATTTTTATCCACTATTTGTTTTAGTAGACTCTGAGATTTCATCTCGCTTCCTTCTGGTAATATTATTCTAATATTGTTCTTTCTGATGGAGTCAGAAAGGTCTTGTAGGGCTCTTTTATTTCACTTGTTTCTCCTTTCCCTTTCTTCTTCCTTCTGTGACATTTCCATGTTTGTATCTTGAATTTTACTCATCCTTTTCTCTAGCTGGTCAGCCCTGTTTCCTATGCTGGTCAGTTCTTTGTTCAGCTCTCCCATGATGCCTTTCATTTCAAGGAGTTCCTTTTGCTTCTGTTCTAGTTTCTCAATTTTATTGGTAAAGTACTCATTTTGCTCAGAAACTTTCTTGTTGAGGTCATTTAACTGTGTCTGGGTACATTGCCAGCATTGAGTGAGCTCTCTGAGTGTCTTGATTAATGCAGCCCTGAATTCTGTTTCACTTAGATTTGATTCCAAATGTGCAAGGTTTTTTACTAACGAATGCCCCTGATCTTCTGGAGGGGCTTTTTATTCTGAGGTGTGCATTGTGTTTGATATGGTTGCTTTTGCTTTACGCATGAGTCTGTTTTCCCTCTGGGGGTTTGCCTATCAGATGGGCTTCTCTTTATTTTTTCTTTTGGGCTTAATTGGGGGAGGAGATTTTGGGAGAAGGTTGGGGGAAGCAGACAGCTTCTGTGTCCTGGGGCACTTCAGATTGCTATCTTAGCTGTTAGATAGCAGGGTAGTAAAGGTGTGGCCAGGGGTGGCGGCATGTGAGTAGGAGCTATGGTGGGCCTGAGACAGAATAGCAGATTCCTCTTTCAGCAGGGGGGCTTATGGTTCAGTGTGGATGGGAAGCAGGAGCTCCGGTCTTTCTCTCTTCTGCCTGGCTGCCCCTCCTTCATTTGTCTCTGCAAGCTGGGCCCACAGGGCAGCGCTTGGAATGGTTGGGGCTTAGCAGAGGCCCCGGTCAGCCGCGCAGTCCCACACAGGCAATGATGCCGAGGCATCCCGGTCGGCAGCCCAGTTGCGCACACGGGCTGCAGCGCCCCAGCGGCCTGGTGGGCGGGATGCCAAAATCCCAGTTGCATGCTCGGGAGCAGGCAGCAGTACCGCAGCAGCCAGGTGGGCAGGGCGCCGAAAGCTGGTCTCGTGCGCCAGTAGCGGCGCTGTGGCGGCCTCATGAGCAGGGCGCCAAAAGCCTGGTTGCGCGCTGGCGAGCAGGCAGTGGTGCCGGGGTACATGGGGCAGTGGGTGGGGTGCATGCATGCAGCGGTGCCACAGCAGCCCGGTGGGCGGGGCGCCAGATGCCCATTTGCGCACTTGCACGCTGGCAACAGCGCCGTAGCAGCCTGGTGAGCGGGGTTCCAAAAGCCCAATTGCACACTGGTAAGCAGGCAGCGATGCCACAGTGGCCTGGTGGGCGGGGTGCCGAAAGCCCTGTGAGCACAGGCCGTAGCTTGGGCGGCAGCAGCTCTATGCTCCCGTCTCTGTTGAGACCGCCGGATTCACTCTAAGCAAGTCTAGTGCAGCTATGCCCACTCAAGCCCAGCCCTCACTCCAAGAGCCCTGTCTTCAGAAGGCACTCCCTCACAGTCAATCTCCTTCATAAATCAGGGGTGCTGAGCTGTTGTGGGCTGGTGCCTTGTTCTCACCCTGCCCGCTAGGAAGTGCAGCCACCCTGCTCCACAGTCCCTTTTCCACTTTAGGCTCCGTGATCTGATTAGGGCACTGCGTGCTGTCCCTTGAGATCAGAAGTTAAATTGTCCACAGTCTTGTGGGGCTTCCACGCTCCCTAGGTCTTGGCTTCCAGCCCGCCCTTGATCCAGCTCCACTTTGACCGTAGTCCCCCAATCCTCCTTTGTTTTTGCCAGCCCCGGGCAGCTCTCCGAGTCTCTGTCCCCAAACCGCTGCTTCCTCTTCCCTCTCCCGCTCTCCCCTTTTTTCTCTAAACTTTGGGTGTTGTTCTGCGTTGTGTGGTTGTCTTAGTTGAGGTTGCTTTTCAGGGTTTTTCTGTGGATTCCCCTCTGTTCACATGGTCCTTCCCAGGCAGTTATTGGCGTTCTCCTCTCATGCCTCCATCTTTTTTCCATAAAATCTCTGACCTTTCCAAAATGCTAGGATTTGAATGCCACAAGACAATTTGATTCATGTTTTTGTCCACTAATGGTCCATGGATTTCTTTAAATGAAGTTCATGTTAAAGTCCATAGATATCAGTATTCTGCAAAACTGTCCGGAATCCAGGTTCCAGGGATGCTCGACCCCACCCCTATTTTTTTTTTATGATTTATTTATTGTTTTTGACAGAGAGAGAGAGAGAGAGAGAGAGAGAGAGAGAGATACAGTCAGAGACAGAGAGAAGGGGCAAGGCCCAGAACAGTCTCCATAGTTGCACATCATTGGTTTTTCCACATAGTTTCATTCCACAGGTGGGCAGGGCTGCACAGGGCAGGAACTGGGCTGGGATCTCGCCTCAGTGAGAAACAAACTGGGGGCACTCCCCAGTTCAGCATATGGATCCACATGGGCCAGGTCGGGATTCGATCCTTGTTCCCCGGGACTGCAAATTGAGCGCCTAACACACTGAGCCATCTTGGCTTCCCTGTTCTCTATTTCTATTACTATTTGACAATTATATTGCTTAGGCAAGATGTTTAAGAATTGCAAAGGAAAAATTAACTTCTATTTGTAGATTATATAATTATATTTGTAGAATGCCAAAAAAATTGATGGGGAAACTGCAAATAAGACAATTCTAGGGTGACATCATATTATAAAATCATAAAGTCAACATTCAAAGACATGTTAGGGATGAGACAATTCTATTTGCAAAAGAGAAAATAAACACATAGAATACATCTATGTAAACATATTCAACAAATATGTCTGTGTGTATATGAATACATAAAAACATCATATTCTGGGACAGGGAGACTGATGTAATATAGAATTTAATCTTCCTTGAGATCATTAATAACGTTGAAACTTTTCCAAGAAAAACTTTTCTTTGGAGATTGGTATGTTAGTGAAAAATTTATTTAGCAGAGCAAATAGTAATCGGGACACATGAAAATTCCAGAGGTAGGGGCTAAGTCTCTATATTTAAAAAGTTATAGAGTCTCTCTTTCTAAAAAGTTATGCTGTTATAGTAGGAAGACTCTTAAATAGAATAGGGAATTCATAAGTTGAACTTGTGTATGGACATGTAATAAATGATAAAAGGCAAAATTTAAACAGTGGGGAAAAGATGAACGTTTTAAAAAAAGAGTTATTATACTGTTTTTGAGAGAAGGTGACATAACGAAGAGGGAAGGGCCCAGAGCAGTCTTCATAGGTATACATCATTAATTGTGATATGGTTTCATTCCACACAGGTAGGGGTGGGTCCCTGGTGAGGTGGGAACCAAACAAGCGGCCACCCGAATGGGAGGCAAAAACCTTCACTGCCAAGCCATCTCAGTGGCTGGCTACGAGTTGCACCCCAATGCAGTATATGGGGTTTGCATTGGCTGAAGTCTGGAATCAAACACTGGACTTCACGATTGCTAGGCAAGTGCTCAACCACTGAGCAATCCTCACATCTCCGGAAAATATAAACTTTTAATAAGTAGTTTTAGGTTAACTAGTTAAACATAAAGAAAACAGATAAAAATTGTATCAATTAATTTCAACTGGTTTAGAGCTTTAAGTAAATAAAAAAGAAAAGAAAGAGAGGAAGAAAGAAACTGAGTGAAGAAGAAAAAAATGAAATAATAAAACAAGAAAGAAAACATGGGGAAATTATAACATGAAATCATGAAAATTTTCCTAATTATGAATCAAAATCCAGGTGCATTAAAAAAAGTACTGATAATTTTAACCATATAAAGATACATTTTGCATTGCAAATATGCAATAAGCAAAGTAAAAATCACAATAATTAATAGAAAAAGGTATTTGAAAATTATATCAGTTTATTATTTATTTTATTGTTTGAGACTGAGAGAGAAAAGGAGAGAGAAACAGAGAAGGAAGAGGGCCAGATGGGTAAGCAAGGCAAGTGTGTAACCTGTTGAGCTAGCCCAACACCCCCCAAATTACATCAGTTTAAAAAGTTACTATTGCTGTGAATGATGGGGTGGCTCAACAGGTTTAGAGTTTGCCTTTCGAACAGGAGGTCCAGGGATCAAATCCTGCCTCCAGCCCATGCAGATATTTATGCTGAAGTGGAGTGCAACTGGTAATATTTAGGATGGCAGTGAAGGTTCTCGCCTCTCATGCGGAAGGCCCCCAGTTCAGTTTCCGCCCTGAGTGGCACCACATCCATCTGTGTGGAATGAAACTATGTCACAACTAATAATGTACAACTATGAAGACTGCTCTGGGCCCTTCTGACTTCTGTCTGTCTGTCTCTCTGTGTGTCTGTCTCTCTCTCACCTTCTCTCAAAACAATAAAATAAATCCTAAAAACAAAATCTTCCTGAAGCGGGAGCAGTGAAAAGTTAGTGGACAAGAGAGATATAAGTTAAGAGTTCATAGAAAAGGAAGTTCAAATAATATATATGTATATATATATATATATATATATATATATATATATATATATATATATATTTATATTCATGATTATCCAAAATAAGAGAAATGTACTAATTAAAGCTAAACTGACATACTGTTGTCCACCAAGCACACTGTCCAAAATCCCAGACTTTGATTATATGTTGATGAAGCTGAGGGAAAACAGGCACTGTCAAACGTGGCTATTGGGCATGCGAAATGGTAAACTTCCTTGGAGGAGAACTTGGCAATATTCTGCATTTATCCTTTGACCCAGCAATCTCATTTCTGGGAATCTATCTGAAAGAGCACCAGCAAATACATCAAAAGATATATGCAGAATACAATTCATGACAACACTCTTTATAACAATGAAATGTTGTAAATAACCAGTTATTAAATTCTTGTTTCTAAGCATCAAAACCCATCCGTGTGTTATTGACTAGATTTGCAGTCTGGGTCTCTACTAACGACATGTCTATTTGTGTGCTGGCTTCTGCTAGTCTCTGCCTGCAGGGGGCACTATCCAAAGATTGGCACTCAAGGGAAATAAAGGATGCTAGCTAGCTGATATTTCTGGTTTGCTTTCAGTTCCTTAGAGTATCACAACAGCAATGATTTTTTCACTCCAAGAAGAATCTCCCCCCCACTGATTTCAATACTGCCTTTGTCATGTACTAGATATTTCTGTCTGGAGCTTGTCATATTGATTATACAATTTATTTCTCAGAACAATGTGTAGAAAAACTTATACTTAAAAAAAAAAAGATGTATTTTATTGTTTTTGACAGAGAGAGGAGAGAAAGAGAGAAGGGGGAGGGCCCAGAGCAGTCTCCATAGTTGTACGCCACCAGTTTTCGACATGGTTTTGTTCCACACAGGTGGATGGGGGGCTGCACAGAGCAGTAACTGGGCAAAGGGCCACCCACATGGGAAGCATGCTTCTGTGAGGTGAGCTGAGGTCAAACCGGGGGCTTCCCACATGGGAAGCTCACCCCAGTGAGAATTGAACTGGGGCCACATATGCAGTACAGCATATGGTTCCACACCGCAGTTCAGCATATGGTTTCGTAAGGGCCAGGGCTGGGACTCGATCCTCAGACCTTGGGGATGCAAGGTGAGTGCTTAATCCTCTAAGCCATCCCTCCATCCCAAAATAACCTATACTTTTTAATAAGTGGAATTGGACTGCTTAATCATAAGAAAAATAGATAAAACTGATTCCATCCTGGCACTCTTCACAGGATTGATTCCAAATTGTTCTGAGATTTATATTCTTTAAAAGTGAAATCATAGAAGTAGAAGAATATGAGAACATTAAATATCACACAAGTAATAACTACTGGAAACAGCCACCCATGACAAATGAAAGAAAAGGGAAAAGTTGCAGTTAAGACTCAGAAGCA
The DNA here is from genome assembly GCA_004027555.1 of Craseonycteris thonglongyai. Classification (NCBI taxonomy): domain Eukaryota; kingdom Metazoa; phylum Chordata; class Mammalia; order Chiroptera; family Craseonycteridae; genus Craseonycteris; species Craseonycteris thonglongyai. The sequence continues at coordinate 28,288 of PVKE010013596.1, read as the reverse complement.
CAGAAAGTGGTCAGCAGAAGTGGGACCTAGACATCTGAAGCAGGGGCACAGCGGGCCAGGTGCTTCCGTTTCTGAGTTTGCAGTCCTGCAGTTTGGGCATCCAGACCTCCAAAGAGGGCCGACCAGGGGCTTGTGCTGGTTTGTGTCTGTTACAGTGGGATCAGTATCTGTCTATGAGAATTAGAGAAAACTCCAATGTGGAATCAACTGCCCCCATCAGAGAATATTAGGAAATCACCTCAGTATTTTGAAAATGGAAATACTAGAACTTATCCTGCCTCTTCTATATGAATTCTAGCAAAGGATAAACAAATGGTGAGCCTTTTATTTTTATATTATCTTAGCTAATAATTAAAGGAAAATGAGAATTAAAATATTATCATTAAAATAAAAGAATTGGTGTCAGCAATAAGTAGTGATCATTTATATCACAAAAGAAAAGAAAATCAGACATATGTCTACTGGTAGAAGCAGAAACACAATCTATGAACTACTCTTTCCAAAAAACAAAACAAAAGAAGTTGAAGTGAATCTGATTACCAATTTAGAGGAAAAGAGGAGACAGAGAAATATTTTAGATAATACCATAGGGCTGCAGTAAGCAAAATCAAGACTAGCAAACTCTTTTGTACAAATACTCATTGAGAACATATATTAAATGAAGCTTAAGGGATAAAAATTTCAATGTTATCAGTCTTTCTTGCATCCTTATTCAAAGAAACAATCGAATACATATAAGACCACAGGGAATTTGAACACTGACTGGACATGTGATGATTTTAAGACATTGTTTTAGATGTGATGATATTTTTTCATGTCACAAATAAAACAATGTTTGTGTTTTAGAGCTATATTCTGAGGTATTTACAAATAAAATTCTGCCTAGAATTTGCTTCAGAATAATCCAGTGTGTGTGTTGGAGGTGGGCACAAAAATGAAACAAGGAAGGTATTTTGCTGAAAACATTCAAACTTAGAATTCTGTGAATGTGAGTTCTTTTTCTTAAGTTTGTTTTTGTATTTATATCTTGCTTTTGTAATATTTTACAATAAAAACAAATAACTTTAGTTTACTTATGTATAGTATATTTTTTCAGTAATCAGAGTGATTAACAATGATGATGATGTTTTGGTCTCCATAAATGCACATTAAATGCACTATTTTTCACATTTCCTCATTTAAAATAATTTTTTGTGCTTCTTCCCCTTTATTTGACTTCAAAACCTTCACTTCTTCAAGTATGTACCTCTTTGCCATTACATCTAATTAGTGGTAGAAGGTAGTAAAATTTCAGTTGCCAGTTTTCAGTAAGTCTTTTTAATACTAATATTTAATCATTATTAAATAATAATGGTTAACACATTATGTGGCAACCACTGTTCTGTTCTGTTTGTTATTGAGTTGATATTCTTAACTACCGTATGAAGTAGAATTTTTATTAACTAGATGTGTTTTATTGTGCTTGGAAAGCTTGCCAGAATTGAGGGTCATCTATCTATCCAGACTCTAGTTAAATAATTTCCTTCTGTTAGACATATAAATTCCTCCTTTGTTACTATTAGAAATTATACTGCATTAAGCAGGCATAGACACAAATCTTGAATTGGCACATTTGTTATTTCTTTTTTTTTTAAAGATTTATTTATTTATTTTGACAGAGAGAGACAGAGAGAAGGGGGAGGGCCCAGAGCAGGCTCCATAGTTGACAGCATTAGTTTTTCCATATAGTTTCACTCCACAAGTGGGCGCAGGGCTGCACAGGACAGGAACTGGGCTGGGAGCCTCCCATATAGGCCCTGGCAGAACTGAACTGGGAGTACACCTCAGTTCAGCATATGAGTCTGTCTGGGCCAGGCCCAGGATTCGATCCTCAGTCTCTGGGGCTGTAAAGCGAGTGCTCAACCTGCTGAGCCATCCCAACTTCCCCACATTTGTTATTTCTAAGTAGAGTCTTATGAGAGAAATTAGAGCTATAACAATTTTTAAACTTTTGATATATATTATCAAAAGCTTGTTAGAAAAATTTTACCAGCTTCCAACAACTGTACATAGCAGTTTCAGCAGTTTATAGAATTCAGTATATATCAGTTCCACTTAGTAATCTCATTTATAAAAAGCAGAATTCAAAACCGAGAGGTGAAAAATACCATATCGCTTGTATGTTAATTTTCATTTCTTTAGTTTTTAATAGTACAAGACATTTTTTATATTTTATTTATTTATTTATTTTTATTTTTTTGACAGAGAGAGAGAGAGATACAGAGACAGAGAGAGAACTGAACCGGGGGAGCTCCCAGTTCAGCACATGGTTCCGCATAGGCCGGGGCCGGGATTCGATCCCCGGTCCCTGGAGCTGCAAAGTGAGCACCTAACCCACTGAGCCATCCCAGCTTCCCCATTACAAGACATTTTAAAATAATGTGAATTATTTAATGTCAATGTGTGTATATGTATTGTCCATTCTTTTTCTTTATAAGTTTTTTTTAAACTGATATTCTTATCAGTAAATTGTAAGACTTTTGCATATAGCAAAATACCAGTGCTTGTTAGTAATATAGCCTGCAAATGTTTTCTTACTTTATTGTTTGCCCTTTAAATTCATTCAGGATATTTTTGACAGACGAATTTTTCATTTTGATATGGTCATTTATTCAATCATTTCCTTTGACCTTTTCCAATGAGCTTTTTTACTTGGGCAGTCTTTAGGGATCACAACATCAGAGAAGCATTCACAGACTTGTGCATTAGTTGATTTGTTTTTGAGACATTGTTCTCCCCTTTGTCAAAAATGCTTTAGTTCAATGGATTTTCTTTCATATCCCTGAATATCCCAAGCACTTTGCCAGCATGGGTTAGAAAAAGCATGTTGTAGTGCCTGCTCTCTAGGCAGTTCAAAGCTGGACCAACTTGTCCAAAGCTGTTTTGTAGTTTGAATTGGTAAACAAATCTTGGCTGTCAAAGGATCTGATCTCAGCAGGAGATTCCTGACATTGAGCTGAGGAGCATTATTAGTCTAAGGCTATGGAAGCCAGCTTGTAACTAGACTCATCAATGCTTACTGAATGAACACAGGGTTTTGATGTCAGCAAGTCATGGTTAGAAAAGAGAAAGAATAATTAATTGAAAAGCATCAACATTTTTTAAAAAGATTTTTGTTTTTGTTTTTGAAAGAAGGTGAGAGAGAGAGAGAGAGAGAGAGAGAGAGAGAGAGAGAGAGAGAGAGAGAGATGGCAGAGGGCCCAGAGCAATCTCCATAGTTTACATCATTAGTTGTGGCATAGTTTCATTCCACACAGATGGATGTAGGGCCCGCAGGGTGGAACCAAATTGGGGTCCTCCCTCATGGAAAGCTAAAACCTTTGCCACCACAGTACAGCATATGAATTTGCACAGGCTGGGGTCAGGATTCAATTCCTGGACCTTGCAGTTGCAAAGCAAGTGCTCCACCTGTAGAGCTACCCCAGAATCCTTGAAAAGCATCAACATTTTAAATGTAGGATTTAATTTTTTTTTTCTGGCATTGCCTCTTTAATGCTAGCATAGAAGATAATCAGCAAAATGCTTGGAGAATTTTATTCATGGTCATATGTGTGGTGGTAAAGAAATTTGCAAGATTGTGTGGTTATCAGAGTGCCAGGAGTACTAGTTCATACAGTTTGATTGTATAACTAACTTATTATTAGTATATATGCTAAATTTAAGCCTACTTGCATCTGTGTGCTTTCAAATATCGCTGAAGAAGCATGTCAAACATGGGAAAAAGCACAAGTATAGATAAAATTGAGTTTTTTGCTGCCATTAAGTTTCCCATAAAACTAAGCAAAAACACTTCAAACCATTTTGGAAGAGATGTTAGTGGTTTATAGGTACTGTTACCCTGGTAAATCCATGGTTTACAAGTGGCATGACCTTTCTTTTTCTTTTTTTCTTTTTCAATCATTAAATTTATTGGAGTGACATCAGTTGGTAAAAATTGCATAGGTTTCAGGTGTACAACTCTACATTACATCATCTATGTATTGCATATGTGCTCACCAGCCAGTCAATTCTCTTTTCATCACCATATACTTGATGCCTCCTCCCTTCTCCTCCACCCATCCCCCTTTTCAAATGAAGCAGAGCAACAATTGAAGACAACCTTCATCTGGGACATCCCTATTGAGTCCACTTCCTAGGATATTATCAAAAAAGTCAAAAACTTATAGTAGAAGATGCCAGCTTGAATAAAAAGCAGTTTGCAGAAATGGTTGTAGTCAACCATTTTAAATATTCTACAGCAGCATCTAAGAATGTCAAAAGTCAGTCTAACATGGGTACCAAAAATGCTCACACTTCTTCAAAAATAACAGCGTGTTGAGTGTTCATGAGAGTTTTTGGACCTCTGCAAAAACAAAGATGGAGTTTTAAAGTAGATTGTCACTGAAGATGAAACTTGTGTTTATCATTACTAGCCTGAGTCAAAGCAGGAGTCCAAACGACATGGAAAGGGTAGGCCACTCCCTAAGAAGTTTAAGGTGTCACAATAGACTTGAAAAATCATGGTTACTGTTTTTTTGTTGTTGTTTATTTGTTTTTGGAATACAGAGGGTATCCTGATTGATTACAAGAATAAGGTTGCCACAATAACTGGAGAGTACTATTCCAGTGTGGTGAAACAGTTAAAAGTATATGAAGGAGAAAAGAAGAAGAAAATGAACCAAAGGGGTACTGCTTTTGCATGACAATGCACCCATGCACATGAGCAATGTTGTGTTGGTTACTATTCACAACTGTGACTTACAAATGTCAAACCACCCTCTCTGCAGTCCAGACCTGGCTCCATCTGATTATTATTTGTTCCCAAATATGAAAAAACAGCTTCAAGAGAAGAAATTTCCAAACAAAGAGGTTAAAGCTGTAATTTTGAGGGCAGAACAAAACCTTATTTTCTGAGGGTATAAATAAACTTATTGAAATATCTGAAAAGTGTATGAGGGCTAAGGGTAAATGTACTGAAAAAGAAAAACAAAAAATGGTGTTTTTTTAACCCCTCTTTCCCTTTATTCCACAAGTTTATTGATCACTGCTTGTAGCTTATCTAAACCACTAAAATCCTCAAGTTTCCTCTCAATATTTAACTCATATAGAGTTAGGCTGACCAGTTGTCCTGTTTTAAACAGGACAGAAAGCTATAGTACTATCTCACTTCAAATGATATCTATGATGAGCCTATTGGCACCATGAATTTAGCCCAATGAGGAGAAAATACATATTTGACTAGAGAATTTCATTCTTTTTTTTTTAATTGATAAATTTATTGGGATGACGTTGGCTGGCAAAAATTACAAAGGTTCCAGGTGTACAATTCCACATTACATCATTTATGCATTGCATTATGTGCTCACCACCCAGAATCAGCTCTCTGCCCATCACCATATATTTGATGCCTCCTTCTTCCTATCCTACTGCCCCCTTAGGTAACCCTAAACCACTAAAATATTGACTGTGTCCATGAGTTTTTGTTTTCTTTGTTACTTTCAGTTTTATATTCCACATATAAGCAAAGTCATATGGTTTTTGAATTTTTCAGTCTATCTTATCTCACTTAATACGATGATCTCAGGGTCCATCCATGTTGTCTCAAATGACAGTATTTCATTTTTCTTATTGTTAAGTAATATTCCATTGTGTAAATATCCAGTCATCTGTCAGAGTACACTTTGGTTGTTTCCATGACTGGGCCCCTGTGAACAGTGCTGCAATGACTATTGGGATACATATATCTTTGTGTACTAAGTTTTTTTTTTTTAGATTTATTTTTATTGTTTTTGACAGAGAGAGAGATATGGAGTCAGACACAGAGAGAAGGGGGAGGGCCCAGAACAGTCTTCATAGTTGCACATCATCAGTTTTTCCACAGTTTCATCCCACAGGTGGGCGAGGGGCTGCACAGGGCAGGAATTGGGCTGGGGTCTTGCCCCGGTGAGAACTGAACTGGGGGCACTCCCCAGTTCAACATATAGGTCCACACAGGCCAGGGCCAGGATTCGATCATCGGTCTCTGGGGCTGCAAAGTGAGCGCTTAACCCATTGAGCCATCCCGGCTTCCCCAATGTGTATTAAGATTTTTAAGTTTTTTGGGTGCATACCCAGAGGAGAGGTTACTGGAACATATGATAATTCTATTCTTAATTTTTTTGAGGAACCTTTATACTGCCACAGAATTTTAATGACAACAAAATAAGTCATTCTTAATACATCAGAAATGATATCTAACTTTTGTTTTTACTACTCAGAATTAGTGAGAATTAAAGCAAGTGTATATTTAGAAGCCTGACTTTCGTTTGGAAATTTTGTTATTTTGAAAAACAGTTCAAAACACACATTCCTGATATTTTTAACATTATATTGTTTGTAACAAAGTAATACACGTACATGATTAAAATAAAACAAAACAAAACAAAAAAACTCAACCAGTGTAGAAAGGCTTAAAATGAAAACATTAGTCTCACCAACTCTTTTTCTCTCATCTCTTTTTCGTTAGAACTATTTTACAGTTTTCTAATTGTTTTTATTTGTTCTTGTAGTTCTGCATCATAAATGTAAATTGAAAGTTCTTGATTAGTCAATTTCAATCATTGTCTGTGGATGTCTTTGTATGATAGATGGATTTTGCAATTCTTTTCCTATACTCTACTGTTCTCATTTTGGGGACTGCAAAACCTTTTCAAACCTTTGTCAATTAGGGTTAATATATTTTTTTAAGTTGTCTTCAATTCTCTGATAATTGATAGTTCCAGTGTTCATTGTGGTCATTCTCTTGCTACAGGTGGTTTTTTTTTTCCCGATTCTAGGAATTACTGATTATTTTTTCACACTGAGAATGACTGACCATGCTGGTTGTATGGATGGTGCTTATCAACAGGTAGGCTTTACTTTAGAATAATTGAGCAGGGAACTGAAATTTTTATGAATTTGAACACTTTTGCTTTTGAGGTAAATATCCACTACCCTGTTCACCCACAGAGAGCCACTTCAGTTTCATTAGGAAAAAATCCCCTCCCCCTCACCCCACTACTTTGTGTGGTTTTGCATTGTAGGAATAAATGGAGATTAAGCCAGGCCTTTTAAAAATTAACACAAGACATGTTATATCTGAAAAGTCAGCTACCTCCATTTATGGCTTCTTAAATTCTAGGATGGGTATTCTCTGTTTCTCCATGTTTGATGAATTTTTTGTCTGCCAAAAGTCCTTGTTCCACTTTATTTATTACTTTAATTTATACATTTTACTTTTTATTGTCCCTTTGTTTGTAGCTTGAAGTAAGAAGTAAAAAAAAAAAAATGTATTTAATCAGCTGATCTGAACCAGAAGCCACAAATTACTTACAAAAATTAATTTTATTGTATTTTATTTTTAAAACAAATATACAATAATTGAAAAAACCTTGTAGTACTCAAAAACCTAAGAAGAAGAAAGTAACAATTCTTTCATCACTAATTATAATGACATTTTGGTGTTTTTATTTTCAAAGTGGAATCTCTTTTTACTTCTGTATCTATACTTCTAGTTTCTCAGTTCCCAAGCTGTGATATGGGCATGCCTGGGGGTATATGCTGGGCCATTCAGGGATACATGAAAAATAATCAGTAATGGCAGAAAAACAAAAACAAGTAAAGTTAAAAAATGCAAAAGGTTAGTTATGAACAGTAAATGTCAAGTTTGAATCACTGTTAGTGGAGACTATTCAAAATTAGATCACATTAAAAAATGATGATTGGTGAGGGCATGGGTATGAACCCTTTCCCTAGTGCAGTTCTACTATTATGCACAGTTTTGGTACAATCCATTTGTGACCTTTCTAGAACTTCTCCGAATATATAAATACATCCATAGCCAGACTGTTGAATCAATTTAGTTATTGACTGAGTAAAAGTAAGTGCATTTTCATTCATCATGATTCTTTTCAAGTAGCTTTTTTAATATAATGTTTAATATAGTTTCAGTTATTATTGTCAGTGATTTTTTTAAACATGCCAGTTATGGATAGTGGTTGCAGACAGGAATGGTTAAAAAGCCAAAACTTGATATGGATATAACCTGTCACCAAGTACTTCTCAACACATGTCCACATCCACGAGTATACCCACGTGGGAGATAGTAAAATTGTATGAGCCTCAGATATTACACAGAAGTAAAGGAAATACTCTGAAGAGCATATTAAATATGGGTTTTCACTTGAATGATAACTGTCCTAAGCCTTTTTGTGTTTGTGTGGGGAAATATCCAATGGTTGCATGAAACTCTCTACTCATGCGACATTTAGAAACTAAACAAACTATTTATACAAACAAAGAAATACATTATTATCATCTCTTAGAAAAGAGTCCCACTGTTACTTCATACATGATATTAGAAAAGAAAAACAATTAGAATGCCATTGAGGCTTCACACTATATTACTTACCACATAGCTTAATGTGATAAAAACCACACCGTAGCTGAAGATTCAATTTCTCCTTGTATTAAGGATACCGTTTTTGTATGTTTGGAGAAGAACATGTTCTCAAAACCATTACTATCGTTTTTCAAAAAATACAATACCTTGACAAATTCAGGATATGTCTGATGGTGTTGAAGCTGTAGTAATAGAATTAGAAAAAGCATATTCTTTTTCATCCAGGTCAATGAAAATATAGATGTTGCTCATTTATCTATTTTGCTCATCATTGTGAGGTAGTAGGTAGAAAATGAAGTTGAGGAAAACCTGTTACTTTGTTATCCATTGACAGAGTATAGCACAGGTGAAGATATTTTTAATGCAATCAATGATTATTTCATTTAAAAGGACATTAGTTTGTATATGCACTGTTGGAGACAAGTCTATGTCCAGCATTTTATAAGTCTATGTGGCAGAATTAAAGCAGTAGCTCCTCATGTACGCTGGAGTCACTGCTGCATTCATAGACAAAGTCTTGAATCCAAGCCTCTTCCTAGTGAACTGAAAGAGGTTCTTGTTGAGGTTTTTGTTAAAGTTGTAAATTTTATTAAGTCACAGCCACAGAACTCCAGATTGTTTAAAGTGCTGTGTGAAGAAATGGATAGCATTCACAGCACATTACTTTTGCTAAGGAGGTAAGGTGACTATTTCATGGCAAAGTACTTTACACAAATGTTTGAACTGAGACATGAAGTTCAGGTATATTCTGAAAACCATTGTTTCCCTCTTGCTCTAAAGTTTCAGGACAGTTGTTGGATAAAAGTCTTGCATATTTATCAGATATTTTTCTAGAAATAAACAAACTCAACTTTAGTTTTCAAAACAGCTCAAACACTATATTCAATGTAACTCACATAATTGAGTGAATGATTATAAAAACTGGACTTCTGAAGAGCATGTATTAAAAGAGTTCAACCTCAAGTTTTTGAAACTCTGCTCTTCTTATCTGAAAATGACTTGCACACATCCCAAAATATGAAAGAATATTGTAAGTCACTTGGAAGATATTAAAATGTCTTTTTTTTTAAGATTTATTTTTATTGTTTTTGACAGAGAGACAGAGAGAAGGGGGGTGGGCCCAGTGCAGTCTCCATAGTTGATAGCATTCATTTTCCATATAGTTTCACTCCACAGTTGGGCCCAGGGCTGCTCAGGGCAGGAATTGGGCCAGGAGCCTCCCACATAGGCCCTAGCAAGAACTGAACTGGGAGCACACCCCAGTTCAGCATTTAGGTCTGCCTGGGCCAGAGCCAGGATTTGATCCTGGGTCTTTGGGGCTGCAAAGCAAGCGCTTAACCTGCTGAGCCATCCCAGCTTCCCCCAAAATGTCTCCTTTTATAAAATACTTCCCTCAATGTGGAAAAGAAAACAACTCAATTGCTGAACCCTTCAATGAAGAATTCTTCAAAGGAGCTAAATTGTCAATCAACGAAAATGATCAGTTAATCAAACTTTGAACCAATTCATCTTTAAATTCTGATTTTAAAAGAGCACTTTATTACTTTCAGTGTAGATGTCAGTGAAGAACACAAACAGCTCAGTGAGAATGCACTCAAATATCTCTTGCCATTTACTAATACTGAATTAGTGGAGAAAACTTTTTCTTTTTACATCTTCATAAAAAATAAGTACCACATGAGTTTAAAGCAAATCTGGATTTAAGATCGTATCTTATATCTTTTGAGCCCAATTTTAAAATTATAAGAAACTAAGTGCATCCAAGCAAGTCCAATGATCTCATTAAAAATGTTTCAATTGACTAGTGATTTGCATAACAATTATTACAGACTTCAGATCATTCAAAGAAATTTTAGTAGTAGTAACAAATTAAAAAATTTGTTAAACATTTGATCATTACTAATATTTAACTGTTATTAATATTGTAAAACTGAATCTGTGGTTTGTACTTTTAGTGTAGTCATTTTTCTTTCCTAACTTATTACCTCATTTCCACTATTTTAAATTAAGATTACCACTAAATAAAATTGTCAGTATTTAAAAAATAGCTGTTTCAAAACCAAGGGGTGGATGGGATGGCAACCTGGCTGCGACATTTGTCACCCCATTGATCGCCAGGGTTGATTCGGCTGATCTGGCTGGCTAAGTAGGTGCCTCCTTCCTCCCTCACCACTCCATGTGCGTCCCTCCCTAAGCTGCGCTGGGTCAAAGAGGACAACCTTCCCTAATAGAGGAGAGGACGTTCTTCGATCAAGGGTATACGAGTAGCTACACTCCCCTGCTAGAACTTCCAAACAAGCTCTCAAAAACAAGAGGTATAATTTATAGAAATGGATTTAAAAGGGGTACACAAGTGGAAAAAGGTTGAGAAACACTATCCTAGTCCACCTTTGTATCTGATTTTGATTACAACGTTATATTGTGAGAATTTTCCATGTAAATAATATCACTCATAAATAAATTTTAAAGGAAACAAAATCCTCAAATTTATGCATGAGTGTATCTTAATAAATTTACTATTTCTTCATGGTTACATTTTAAACTATTTTCCCCCTTATCACTGTTATAAATAATGCTACAATGAAAATTGTTTACATAATTTTTTGCCCCCTATATCTGATTATTTCCTTGGGATTTTCCCTTAAAATTAAACTCGTGAATCAAAAGCTCTAAAAATATTAAATTTCACAATTCATGTGCCAAACTGCTCTACAAAAATTGTGTTTATCAGTGGTATTCAAAGGGTTTCTCAACAACTACTCTACATAATGTAGTATTCATATTTTTAAATGCCAATATAAATTACATCTTGCTTTACTTGGTTTTTATTTAATCATTAACTAGGTTGAAGCTTTAATTTTTATTTAGGTGTTATTTTTTTCTTTTCATGGTCATCTGATCAGACCTTTGCTGATTTTTGCAATCATGATATGTAACAGCTACATTACATATAGTTACATTAGTTACATTTCTTTAGAATTTTGTAACAAACTAACATTTGTTCCCTATTAAAGTATTCATATATACCACTAGTTTTGTTTTGGAAGTTTTGCACTGTATTGCTGTCTGAAGTGTTCAGTCAGTCAACTTTTAAGTTTGCTGTGGTCATCATCTACTTACAGTTATGCATATTGCCAAAATGTTATAAATAAGTCATAAACACAGTAGAATCATAAAGAAAAGAAACACATAGCAAGAATTATGACAGTTGCACTCTAAACACAAGAGAAATAATACAGTGATGCCTTAGAATTCTAACTTAATCTGTCCCAGAACCCTGTTCGGGTTCCAAAACATTCGAGTTCCACGGCAAGTGGGCATTTGGGTAAAGCTATGGGCCATACAATCCATACATCCCACGTGAACAATGAGTTGATGTTCAGATTCCAAGGCAAAATTTGCTTGATTTTTTCATTTGGATTTCAAGTTGTTCAAGTTTTGGGGCATTCGGATTCCAAGGTATCACTGCACTTGGAAGACAATTGCAGAGAATGCAAGGAAGTGTAGCATCTAGGCAGCTCCTGCTGAGAGGCAGTCACTCCATGGACATTTTGTGAATGAATTAGTCAGGGAGTTAATGCCAAGCAGAGGACTGTAGTCATAGCTGGGGATGAAATTTCCTCCTTTTATGTTTTTGGTTTTTTTCCCCTGAGTTTTGTAAAGTAAACGAAGATGAGGAATTATTCCTTTGTTTTAGTTTTTCTGTATTACTGAAAATAATCATATCTACAATACTCCTTCAAGGTGATGTATTACTAGCTGGTGCTGTCAAAGTGTTCTAAACTCTTCAGAATCAAGTTGGACAAATACAATTATTTCTTTAAGTGATCACACATAATGAAGGAATTATTAATACTCAAGGCAGATACAGTTGTAATGGTTAGTGTTTCTTTAATAACAGGTAATATGGTATGGATGTTTTTATACCAATAAAAACAGCCTTCAAAATGGTTTAAAGTTGCTTTTTTGGTAAGAATTCTCTATTTTCTAAAACTTTTCATTGTAAGAACAACATAAGGATCATATTAAAGAATATTTTGGGGAAAAGCTGGGATGGCTCAGGGGCTTAAGCACTCACTTTGTAGCACGAGGAACCGAGGATCGAATCCTGGCCCAGGCCCGTGTGGGCCCATATGCTGAACTGGAGAATTCTCCCAGTTCAGTTCTCTCTCTGTATCTCTCTCTCTCTCTCTCTCTCTCTCTCTCTCTCTCTCTCTCTCTCTCTCTCTCTCTCTCTCTCTCTCTCTCTCTCTCTCTCTCTCTCTCTCTCTCTCTCTCTTTCTCTCTCTCTCTCTGTTACAAAAATAAAAATAAATAAATTAAAAATAATAATAATAAAATAATTATAAAAGAAGAATATTTTGGAAAAAGGGAACAAAATTTTTGTAAGGCACAGCTGTTAATTTACATTACAATTTCTTAACTTTTAATTAATATGTATTAGAGGCTATTATGGAAAGCTCCAACTAGTTATGAAAATTAATAAATTTTTAATGAATTAGAGTTATATGTGCAACAAATAAATATGGAAAGAATAATGAGGTATCTTAAGGATAATTTCAGTTTTCTTTTGAAATCACTCTAGGAACATTTTTTTAATTTAAGTTTATTTTATTGTTTTTGACAGAGACAGAGAGAAACAGAGAGATGGGAAAAGGCCCAGAGCAGTCTCCATAGTTGTACATCACCAGTTTTTCAACATGGTTACATTCCACACAGGTCAGCAGGGGCCACACAGAGCAGGAAATGGGTGGGGACCTCCCGCATGAAAGGCATGCTCCAAGAGCCAAGGGCCAAACTGGGGAGGGAGGGGGAGTGAGAACCAAACTGAAGGCCTTCAGCACAGGAAGTTCACCTCAGTTTAGCATATGGGTCCACACAGGCTGGGGCTAGGATTCGATCCTTGGTTCCCAGGGCTGCAAAATGAGAGTTTAACCTGCTGAGCCATCCCGGCTTCCCCTATGAACATTTTTTGAGACCTTGCTAGGTTCCAAGACATGGAATTTATCTATGACCTTTATATGTCATCTGCATTTCTTCTTTTGGGTAAGTCCCACTCCTCTGTGTGTGAGATTCCTGGGTACAAGAAAAAGAACATAATCCAGGTAGATCTTTAAGAATAACCCTTACTATCAAGAGCAGTAACAACTCCAGAACTTTTCAATGGATCAATATAGATGTTTGTAGAAAAGGGATTATGATATTTTTGTGGTAGGAGTATTGGTTGTAAGAAAATAGCAAACACAGAACTCCCATCTGTATTAAGATGTTGATGCAGTCTGTTTGAGAATTTGGGCCTTTAGATCCTGCCAAGCCTAAAGCAATAACCTCCACATGTATTTTCTTATTAAATGAACCAATAGATTTCCTTTTTAGCTTAAGGTAATTTTGGTAAGTCTTCTGTTTCTTGTTTTACAATAGTGTCATGAAGCCTTGTATAGACACTAAACGCTTATCTTACGGAGTAGGTTTTTGCCAATGGTTGTAATGCATACACATAAGCCCAACTGGGGGATGTGAGGATAACTGTGCTATTGAGCAGTTGCCTTGCAATCACAAGGTATGGGGGTTCCATTTTTGGCCTGGCCCGTGCAAACCCATATGCTGAACTGCAGCACAACTGGTAATTTCCAGGATGGCTTGGCAGTGAAGGTTCTCACCTCCTGTGTAGGAGACCCCAGGTTTGGTTCCCACCCTGTGGGGCCCCACATCCAACTGTGTGGAATGGAACTATGTCACAACTAATGATGTACAACTATGGAGACTGATCTGGGCCTTCCCCCTTCTCTCTCTCCCCTTCTCTCAAACAATAAAGTAAATCTAAAAAAAAAAAAAAAAAAAAAGGCAAGCTAGATACAGCAATTTGTGTAAAGCATTGACATAGTAAGAGGGACACCAAGACATGTTAAGAAAATGATAACATTTGGGGGTTTCTGGTCAGGCATGTGGAGCCAGGAAGTTGTTACTTTGTCCTAAAAGAAAATAAAAAGCTGGAAAAGCAAAACAATGGAGACCGTGAAAAAATCAGTGGTTGCCAGAGAACAGAGAGGGAGAGATGGAGAGGCGGAGCACAGAGGATTTTTAGTCAGTGAAATTACCCTATACGATAATATAATGATGGCTAGAGCTCATTATACATTTTTTAAAACCATAGCATGTACAAGACCAAGAGGGAACTAATGAAAACTATGGACTGTGGGTGATAATGATGAGTCAGTGTGAATTCACTGATTGTAAAAAATGAACCACTCTGTGGGGATATTAATAGTGGAGGAGGCTCTGCAAGTGTGAGGTCAAGAGGGATATGGCAATTGTCTGTACTTTCTGCTAAATTTTCATGTGAAACTATAACTCTAAACAGTAAAGCCTATTTAAAAAATTAGTACAACTATGAATAAATTATGTGAGAAAATGACAGAAGATTAAACATTGAAATACCATTATGCAGTGTCCTTGAATGTCATGATAACATGCTCAGATTGTATCTATAAACCATTTAGGGGTTGTTTATAAATTTATGTGCTTTTTGTGGGGTTTTTTGTATTTCAGATTTGTGATTTTATTGGCAGTCCCACCAAATACATGGAGTCACCAACATATTATCAGTTTGATAATTCTATGAACCACCATCACTATAGCCACCACCACAAATACCACATGGAGAATTAGCTAAGTTTTACATATATGCTGTTTTGCTTCTATTCGTGCTGGTTTCTAATAATCACTGTGTTCTTTTATAAATGTTTATCAACTTTATTTTTATTTATATAAAACTTTTCTTTCTATTAAGATAAAATGACAGGTTACACTGTACGAATTTAAGATATGTGTTCATTTGATACATTTGCATATTACAATATGATGAACACGGTAGCATTACACATCTGCCACATGATTATTTCTTCTCTTTCTTTTTTTTTTTGTGGTGGTGGAAACACATAAGATCTAGTCTCTTAGCAACTTTGAAATTTATAATAGAATATTGGTGTTTATAGTCACTATGCACTAGATCTCCAGAACTTATTTATCTACTGGTTGCAAATGTGAAATCTTAAATGTCTCTCTAATTTCACCCTGCATGAGCCTCTGGTAACCACCATTCTACTCTCTGTTTTCACAAGTTCACGTATAAGTGATACTTAAAATTCCACATATAAGTGATATTTACCTTTCTTTGATTTATCTCAGCATAATGCCCTCAAGGTGTTTAAGCATTTGAAGCAAGGCAGTGGCATCACTTGTTTAATATGTATAATAGAAAAGACACTCTTTTGATGTTGTGAAAAGAGATTTGATGAGTGACAACAGAGGAAATGAGACCAGAAAGAGGACTGTTATAATCTGGGTTAAATCCTTGAGGACATGAATAAACAAATATCAGAGAGAGGGGAAAGATTCAAGGAGCACTCAAGACTGACTAGCAGGACTTGGTGAGAGATTGGATGTGAAAGATGAGATAATAAGAGAGGACTAGAAAAACCAGCCTTCACTTCTGTAGGTCCCAGTGCATGAGTCAGTCAACAAACCACAAATATTTAGAAGTTATAAATGAAGTTAACAACTCATTGACTAAAATATGTTCTATTCTACCATTCTGAAAAATGTAATTCCATAGTGACAGATTATATAGTTACTCTATGATTTTTACATAACAATGTTGGCCCACTATCAAAGATAGCTAAATTTAAATATTGTACATGTATAGTGTTCTGATCATCAGTTTTTCATGAAAACAATAGTTTAAGAGATTAAAAATGAAATGTAATTGTACTCAAAGCATATATAATTTAATATATTTTCAATAAAAGAGTAATTAAGTAAATTTAACAAATTGCATTTCATATTTTTAGGAAAGATGATCCTTCAGAAGCAACCTAAATGATCTATTAAAATTAAGATGGAAAATGCAAATTTTAATTAATATTATAATTTAAAACATGTTTCTAGAATTTAAAGTTCATTTGGTTGCCAATGTAAAGAATTGGTATCATATTTCAAACCTGTGACAGATAGATAGATAGATAGGTAAACACACATACAAATGAGGGCTGTCCAGAAAGCATCCAGCCATATAATCATTCTCATGATATTGACAATGGCTGGATGTTTTCAGGACAGCCCTCATATATACAAATTTAAAATCAATATGAAATATTAATATTGCTAAATGTTGTACCATCTCCACTAAGAAGTTAGTACTATGATACTAACTCTTGAGTACCTCTGGAATTACAAGTTGGAACACAAAGACAACAAGAAAATGGATGCTTGGCACTAATGAAACATGATAATTCATTGTTGCAAGAATCCATTGTATCCATATATTTGACAAATTCATTCATTTGTCTTTTCACTGATGTGAGTATATCCACAGCTTAAATCTTCATTCTCCACAGCCAGGTCTCACTCTGAAGTCAGTAGTGACACAATCTCCACAACTTCCCATCATTCAGAAGCAGTTTCCATTTATTTCAAGAATATAGGGCAAGAGATATTAGAAACATTCCCATGCAGCCTGAAGGGTACTAGTCAGGAGGAAAAAATATTAATGGTACAGTTTACCTTGTACCATTCTGAGTGTCAGATTCAGAGTGACAGTGGTGCCCATGACTTTCTTAAGAGTGTGCACCCACATGTGTGATTGCGTGTGTGCTTATATAATATCCAGGGCTGTCTAAAGTGTGTAACTCAGTGCATGCGTTCCTCTTCCCTCCATCAATGATGCTAGGAGGAACACTGTGACATTTTTACCCTTAGTGTTTATGTTACTGCTAACCGGACAAATTATATTATGAGAAACAGATTTAGGAGGAAATTACAGGTTTAGATTAGGACCAGTTAATTTTGACATAATGATGGTATATCCAAATTAAAAGATTTAGTTGAGTTAGAAATATAATCTGGGCCTCTGAATGTATGAGTAGGACTGAATTTGCAACATAGACATAAAAGTTATCACTTTATAGTTTCCAGGGAAAAGGGAGATTTCAAGATTCTACCTTCATGTTATCCTCCTTATTTCTCCTAATGGAGAAAACTGTTTATTGGATGTCAGACCTGAACAGGTCTGTAACAGACCTGTAACAGCCAATCAGTTACATTCCCTAACAGCCAATCAGTGACACTCTCTTTTGTGTTAAAATTTTTAGTATACTTGACTATCTCTCTCATGTCTCCTTGATTCTTACAATTCAGTAAATTGCCCATCAATAATCCAGGAATCTACTTCCTTCCTCTTCCTCCACCCACTCCTCTCCACCCCACCCCTCCTCTTTTCTCCTCCCTCCCCTCCTTCTTCTCCCTCTCATCCTCCTCCCTAATCCTGTCCCCTTCTCCTCCCTTTCCTACCCCCCACTCTCCTCCCTTTCTCCTCTCCCTTTCCTCCCTGTCCCCCTCCTCCTTTTTGCATATTTTATTGCTCTTTCTGCTATGAAATCAGATTGTGATAATATTAAAAATCTGTTTAGATTGAAGAGGTGTGTGTGGGATGACAGCTTGAGTGAAATAGAGAAACAACTGGTCAAATTTCAAAAGTATAGACTTAAAATGTTTATAAGCTTTGAGGTTCAGGACCAAGGATAGCTTTTGCTAAAAGATTCTTTCTCCTATTTGTCTTGTTTGTTGTGTGCAACTCTTATGAGCAGGATGATGGAGGGCAGGTTAAAATTTCAATACTCCTGGATAATCAGTCCATCTGATATTTGTGAAACCTCACCATAGTATTAAATGTCAAACTACTAGATAGTAAAAATCTCATTCTTGCTTGCATTACTATTGATTAAATAAAATCAGATAGTAACGTTTGAACATATGTGCAATAAAAAGTTTGTATTCCAGTCTAGGTCCAGGTCCCAAATGTTAATGTTAATGGGAGCATTTCTACATAATCTGTAGTGTTTTACTTTACTCAACAACATTGAATACAACACAATAAATGTCAATGCATATATTTTTGTGTACACGTACATATAAGAATAATTCCAAGAGTAAAAGTTTTAAACCAAAAAATATGCACCTTTAAAATTTTGTTATTGCCAAATTTTTTTCCAAAGAGTTCGAGCCAATTTATGTTCCCCTCATCTGTATATGAGAATATCATATTGATATTAATAACTGTTTTCACTTTTGTCTACATGTAAGGTAAAGATGGTTTAAAATTTTTGTTTTAAGTTGCATTTTGTTGATTATAGGAGACGTTTATAAATTGGTAATATTTCTTTATATAATCTACCCATTTTTCTATTGAATTGTTTTGTTATTCTTGTAATGCATAATTTTGTTTCTGTCTTTAAGAAGCATAGCCCTGTTATTAGTTTACTATTTACCACTTTGTAAAATTGTTTTCTGTATTGATATTTAATAATTTTGGTACATGCAACTTTAACAATATTTTTTCTCTATGGTTTCTGGGATGTGTGTCTCATAAAAAGTGTCATTTCTTACTCTAAGATAATGAATAACAGTTGTACTCATATTTCATATTTCCTATTAGATTAATTTTACATTTTCTACTTTGACTTTTTCTAAAAGATATTTTGGTAAAAGAATAATGTTGAGATGAAGCTTTATTTTTTCCAACTGACTGCAGTCATTCAAAACACTTTAAGAAAGAAAATCCATCTTTTCCATATTAAGTGAAATACCGATTTGCTATTTGCTAAATACTGTGTGCATTTGCTTCTATTTCTGGTCACTCTATTCTGTTCCTTTGATCTGCCTTTCTCACACCAAGAAAGATCAAGGGAAAAGTGTTATGAACTACAAAAGATGTAAATAAAATTAACAGGGAAAATTTTATATAAATATGCGTACCTCTACACAAATATACATAAAAGCAGCAAAGTTTTTATACAGACAGTATATAGAAGAAATGCTAATGCCTTAAATAATTTGAACTATGCTCAACTTCTCTCAGAATCAAACGCATGCAAATTAACATTGCAATAACATTTAATTTGGGGTGTATTCTATTGGTAAAAAAGTAAATGTTTGATCAATGCAGGTACTTCCTTAGTATTAATGGAATGTATATTGGCACTTTTTCTTTCTTTCTTTCTTTCTTTCTTTCTTTTTTTTTTGCCTGAGGCTGAGGAACCCTGGCTCGGTATGGTCCTGCCACCTGCACAGATAACCTGTAAGATTTCAGCATATTCCTGGTTGTGTTCTTCTGGGACAATTTTTCTTTGATTAACCATTTGATAATAGCTATCAAGACTCAAACTGAATTTATCTTTCAACCCAATATCCTACAGATATACTATTATTACTATACATAATAAAATATATGTACATATGTTGGGAAAGCTGGGATGGCTCAGCGGGTAAAGTGCTCACTTTGAAACCCCGAGGACTGAGGATCGAATCCCAGCCCCGGCCCGAGTGGACCCATATGCTGAGCTGGGGAGTGCCCCCAGTTCAGTTCTCACCGGGTTGAAGACCCCGGCCCAGTTCCTGCAGCCCCGCTCGCACCTGTGGAATGAAACCATGTAGAAAAACCAATGATGTGCAACTATGGAGACTGTTCTGGGTCCTCCTCCTTCTCTCTGTCTCTGTATCTCTCTCTCTCTGTCTGTCAAAAACAATAAAAAATAAATCTTAAAAAAAACCTCTTTGTTTTATTTATTTCATGTACTCATAAAACTGAGTAATCAGTCATACAAGATGACTAAACCAGTATTCAGTTATTAGTTGTCTTTGTTTGAAAACAATACAGTATATTTTTTTATTTTCTGAAATTAAAAACCCAACTATGGAATGTGAAGGCAAAAGAAGAGATACGTAGAATATTTTCCTTCAAGGTTATTCTTAAATCACCAACCTGATTCTTAAATATATCTAGAAATATCTTTTGTATGATCACTCTATAGTATAATTCTCTAACATATTTCCAAAGTAGAACAGTGCCTTTGAAGTTCTATTAATCTGTATTGAAATTGAAGCTAATTCCTACATCACTTCTCTTATTATGAAATATAAATAACCATCTATTCTAATATTTTAATAGAAAGATGTCAATATCTAAAATTCGACGATCATTAGAGCAACAATGGTTGATATATAAAACATAAATAAACAAACTAATGGAACTACACAGTGCAAACACTTCTCCAAAACAAAAACAGCTTGGTTTAATGGACAGTCATATTTTTTGTAATGTTCCTGAGAGGAAAATTTTTGGATAGCATTTTATTTTGTTTAATTGCAGATGAGTCATGTCAACTATGGTACAATTTTCAATATAAGATATTAGTTCAGCAATGTAATGTTTTCTGAAAAATTAAACACTAAAAAGAAATTAAAATCAAAACCTTTACCAAGATCCTTTGACATGTAGACAAAATACTAGATTTTGCCCTATTTTGTGGCACATGTTACAAGACTGTAGGCATCAATTGACAACAAACTTTTTCAAGCATTTCTTATTTCAATAAAAAGCCATTTCTATTTGTTTTTCTGAAATGAGTATTGACTTTATATTAATGGCAATTAACATTGTCATGAGATTTAGATATGCAAAATAATCCATCTTCAGGAGAAAATTATTTTTCCTTTTATTTAACTTAGGCACAAGATCATAACATTGTGTTTCTACCACTCAAGTTACAAACTTCATACTGTTTTATGAAGCCCAGGAGGGTGCAGCATCCACAGGTAGAATCAGAGATGAGAATATCATTTGGTTGAAATAAGACCAAGGGAGTCATATAAAAACAGAGACCTGTTTTATGAGCAGAACAAAACAATATATATAAACTGAATGATAAAAATAATTAGTTTATGGCCAACAATTTGGTAATTCTGTTTTGTCATAGTTTTCCTACCCAGTGTATCTAGATGTGACATGGCCAATTTCATCAGAATAGAGAGTTGAATTTTCTATGAAGATGTACACTAAAACTTTGGTGGAACCCAGCATTCTCTATCACATTGTACTTATTTCTCTGTTAAAAAAATAGAGGGAATGCCGAGGTGATTTTTCAGCCCCGGAGACTGAGGATTGAATCCTGGCCCTGGCCCGTGTGGACCCATAGGCTAAACTGGGGTGTGCTTCCCATGTAGGAGGACCCTAGCTCAGTTCTCATTCCCCATTTCAGTCCCTGGCTCAAGGGGGCATGCTTCTCATGTGGGAGACCCTCAGCCCAGTTCCTGCCCTGTACTGCCACTACCATCCTGTGTGGAACAAAACCATGTGGAAAACTGATGATACACAAGTTATGGAGAATGCTCTGGGCCCTCTCCCTTCTCTCTTTCTGCCTCTGTCTCTCTCTGTCTCTGTCAAAAACAATAAAATAAATCTTTGAAAAAAATAAATAGAAAGAAAAGTCATGATTTTCAATGAGTACAGGAGGTCTAGATGGGAAAGAGCTTAATGAATATTCTGTGTTTGAGATATGGAAACTGAAAGCCAGAGTAACTCAAAACAGAAATGCTATGCCACATAGTTTATTATAACACAGGAAGATATTATTTTTCTTACCTTGGGTCAATGTTTCCATCTTAACAGTAGTGTGATAGTCCTGAGATACTTCCAAGAAATTCTGAGTATATTTCTCTCACTATATGCTTCTCAAAAGGGAGAGAGAGAGAGAGAAAAATTTAGTTTTCTCTTTGCCCCTTCTAATACAACTGAAATTTTGGCTTTCTAAATTTTTCTGAGGGTGGGAAAATGAATAATTGCTTCTCTATATTTATGGTAACATTATAAAATAAGTTATAATTTAGAACATTATTTGTAAGAAAGAATTCATCAACAAATTTAGCAAAAATTATTCTAAAGCAGCATTATCAAAAACATTATGTCAACCACATATATAGCTTTAAGTATTTTAGTGACCATATATTTTTAGAAGTAAAAAGAAAAATAAAAAATAATTTTAACAATAGATTTTGATGAATTCTATATATTTAAAATATTGTTTCGGGGAAAGCCGGGACGGCTCAGCGGGTTGAGCGCTCGCTTTGAGGCCATGAGGACCGAGGATCGAATCCCGGCTCCGGCCCAGGCAGGACCCACGTGCTGAACTGGGGAGTTCCCACAGTTTGGTTCTCTAACTGTCTCTGTCTCTGTCTCTCTCTCT
>PVKE010013595.1:0-36300 GCA_004027555.1 Craseonycteris thonglongyai | reverse complement strand
GTTATTCAGAATTTGCCATTTCATTTATAGAGCACAGAGTAGATTTAGTATAATTCTAAGGGCCCTGGGAATTTTGAAATGGTAAATGAGTATTGGCTTCAACTTAAAGTTACCAGTTGCATTAACCCTTAACAAGAAAGTCAGGGGAAGCTGGGATGGCTCAGTGGGTTAAGCGCTCACTTTGCAGCACCGGGGACCGGGGATCAAGTCCCGGCCCCGGCCCGTGCGGAACCATATGCTGAACTGGGAGCTCCCCCAGTTCAGTTCTCTCTCTGTCTCTGTATCTCTCTCTCTCTCTGTGTCAAAAATAAATAAAAATTATATATATAAAAAAAACAAACAAAAATACCAAGAAAGTCAGATTGTTCTATGAAGTTTCTAAGGCAGCATTAACTTCTCCTCTCCAGCTATGAAAGTCCTAGATGGTATTTTCTTCTAATATAAATAAATTAACAATTCTATAAGGTAAATGTTCCTGATTTTAATAATTTAATAACCTGTGTTTATTTACACATTATACCTTTCACATTGAAGTAGTGGCCAAATAGTTAAAATACTACAACTTCTGGAGATAAGTCTATATTTAAAACTTGGCTTCTTGACTTCTAAATTATGTGGTCTTAGTAAATCACTTAGCTTCCCTGTACCTTAGTTTCCTCGTCTATAAAATAAATATAAAAAAACATAATTTATAGTGTCATCATGCCTATTAGTGTATAATAAAGCACTGTTTCAGAGTTAAAAACAAAAATGTGATTTATACTGTTGTCTTAATATTCTGTGAGATAAGCACAGCAGAATTAGATCTCTGATTTACCAAGGAGACAACAAAACTGCAAGTAGTTCATCTAGTTTATGCTAAAATTGTCTACTAGCTAACCCATGAGTTATAAATAATTGTCTGCAGAACTCTATCAAAAGTCCTAAGAAGCATGTAAGATTTTAAATGGAATTTCTTGGTTGGGAATGGAGGGTGGAGGTATCAGTACACTAAGTGTAAAAGAAATGCCCCAGTGAAATCTAGTATATATGTTGACTTTTTTTTTCTACATGAATTTAGTTAAGAACCTAAGTCATTATTAGGATTGGCAGACATCAGAAGTAACACAAAGCAAATAAGAAACTCTAAACCATCATTTCCCAAAGTGTGGCTTACAGATCCCTGAGTGTCTTTTTAATGTTCTGTGTAACAAAATGCCAAATAACTGTAAAGGACCTCTGTTGCATGTCTAAGAACAATGGGAAAACACTTGCATCATTAGTTTTGTCAGCTGAACTAGCTGCTTTTTAAATGGAGCAACATTTTTACTTGAAAGAACAACTGATAAACTATGGTTATTATAAATTGGATAATTAACCAATAGTTTTCCCAAAATGAATGAAGTTAACCTATTAATAAAATTTTTTTTTTTAAATCTGACACTTTTTGTTGTTTAAAGCTTGAGCTTTTAAGCATAAACTAGAATACTGGAAATTTTATATCCTTTATTGTGGGTTAATCAGCTTTCCAATCCTTAAAAATTTTCTGGGGACGTTGGTGGTCATAACAATTGTGGATTTTTAACACTGTATAATAAGAAGATGTTACTAACTTATACTTGTATAAATAGTCCATTCAAATAGCAAGGTAGATCAACAGATTTGAAGGCAACAGCATATAAGCAAAGGTGTGGTTTCAGAATCTTCAATGAATCTAATACAACATTTAAGAAACTACAACTTGTTGAGTATCTTCAGTTTTCTGAAATGCTAATATAAATACTCTTTCCTTTTCCAAATACATTCTGGTGTATGAGGCTTTACTTTTTATCTCCTTCAAAGAAAACTTCAAATTACAATAAATTGAATGCTGAATCAGCTATGTTACTGCAAACTCAAAGGGTCTATTTGCTTGCTCACATTCAAGCCAAACAAGATTCTAAGGAAACTACAGTAAAGAAAATAAAAATTTATTTAGGAGTTGACACTAAGCCTGGAAGACACAGTTGAGTTAATGCTCTCAAAAACCTGGTTCCCCGGTGGCCTCTAGTAGCTAGGTTATATAAGGAAAAAAAACATTAATCATGGTTACTATAGAAGTTGGGCCATGGGCTTTACTGATTGGTTTGGGACTAAGGAAGGGTATAATGACCATGGTACTAAGTCTTGATGTCGGTCATGCCATTTTTCTAACTGGTTTCCAAGGAATGTGGTCCATGAAACCAGTCTGCTTTCATGAGTCCACCGCTGAAATATAACTGAGGCCAAGGTATTATCTTTGTTTAATTAAACCTTATTCTAGTCTGAAGTTTGGTTATGGTTGGTAGACCTGAATGAAACTTTATTCTTAAGTGAGTTTGACACTGACAGGAATCTAAAGTTCTAAGACCTTAATGATTAAAAGGACTGGACATATAATATACATATAGGTAAAATGATGTAGTGGTAAAAAAATGCAAATGAGTCATAGTTCCATCAGGCTAAATAGCTACCTTGGATTAAAGTCTAATGTATTCTAAAAATATTAAGTTTGTGTGTGGCTATAGTTACAAGTATACTGTCCTCCATTTAGCCAGATATTAAGAAGATTTGCAAAAATACAAAACATTCTCATCTCACTACATTTTCTGGTTTTGAAAAATACAGTAATTTTTCTCAAAAATAAAATTTATGTTAACATGCATTTGTTATTATTTTAAATAAATTAATAAATTATTTTAAATGTTTCAGATTTAATTTCTAATGTAATTAATATAAGTGAGCTTAACCTCTATATGCTAAAGTTTTTTGGTATCCTCAATTATTTTTAAGTGTGAAGGGGAACATTTTGAAAACTACTGTTTGACATAAGCACTGGCAAACTTTTTTTTTTTTTTTTAATAAAAGGATAGTATATATTATAGGCTTTACAGGTCATATAATCTCTGCTGTAATTACTTAGTTCTTCAGTTATTATGCAAAAGCAGCCATAGACAATACCTAAGTGAATGAGCAATAACTGAATTCCATAAAACCTGCATTAAAAAAACAGGTGATAGGTCTGAATTGGCCCACAATTTCATTGTAGTTTGTCAATTCTTGCTCTACATTATGGGACTTCTGTATAGATGTGAGGGTAAATAAAGACATTCTGAAAAACCAGAAAACCATGTTTTACAGAGCAATAAAAATGTTTTCTGATAAAACTGGGTTGAAAAAAATCTTTGAAAAATGGTAAAATCCAGAGTTAAATAATGCTTATTAAATCAACAGATATTTGTTTAAAAATTACTGAATTCCTCAGTCTTGCCCTGATGTTGACCCAGCTTTCTGAGACAATGCACCTACAAGTATCAGCAATAAAATAAAAATCAAATAATTACTCCACCATCAGCTAGGCCACGCACAAAAGCATCAACAACAAAACACAGAGAGAAAAAAAAAAAAAACACAATCTGTTGGAATCATTATGATAAAATTGCAACAATTTATCAAAAGATATAGAAATACCTTAGTAAATGAAAACTCCTATTTTTGCTGTACTTTTTAGAGTTGTCACATTTTCTATAATGCACATATATTTTTTTTATTTAATAGTAAAAAAAATATGAAAAATCTGGCAGCCAGTTTCACATCTTATAGTAAAACAAGGGACACATTCTTACAAATAAAAGGATGATTCCTTTTACCATTATTAATCAAAATACTATTATAAGTTCTACCCATAAAATACAGAAAATATAAATAATAAGTCTAAGAATTAAAAATGGCAAGGCAAGAACTAAGTCTTTTCAGCAGTGTAACAATGTTAAACAAGAATTATTTTTAAAAATATTTTCAATCTTTCATCCAGTAATTTCACTTTCAGGGAATTATCACATTTAGAAAATAGACAAATATACTAAAAATTTAAAAAGTGTTTCTTGCTCTGTTATTTTTTTACTTATAAGAAATGAATTTTAATGAAACCAAATATTAAACAATAGTTTAAAGTTTAAATTATGGTCTCTACCCATTAGCTTATTGTTTAAATACATTATTTCTTAAAAATACGTTCTAGTCATGCCTCAACATTTTACTTTTTGCCAAGCTTACCAGTGAATTCCCCTCCTCATTGTTAAATCCTGGGATCTATTTCCAGTCCTCATCTTACTTAAGGACTTTTCAGCACCATCTGATCTGTCACAATGGGTCTTTTCTCATTCTTTTTTTAAAGGATTTATTTTTATTGTTTTTTGACAGAGAGAGAGACACAGTGAAGTGGGAGAGCCCAGAGCAGTTTCCATAGTTGTGCATTAGTTTTCCATATAGTTTCACTCCACAGGTGGGCATGGGGCTGCGCAGGGCAGGCACTGGGCCAGGCGCCTCCCACATAGGCCCTGGCAAGAACTGAACAGGGGGCACACCCCAGTTCAGCATGTGGGTCCGCCTGGGTCCGGCCCAGGATTTGATTTTTGGGCTTTGGACGAGAGCTTAAACTGCTGAGCCATCCCAGCTTCCCCTTTTCTCATTCTTGATACAGTTTCTTCACTAAACACACAAACACCACCTCACTTGATTGAAGTAGTAGTGACTCCTTAGTCTTTTCTTTTAGTCTCCTCTGCTGGCTCCTCTTCTTCTCTGCAATATCCATACATTAGAAAAGCACATGGGGGAAGCCGGGATGGCTCAGTGGGTTAAGCGCTCACTTTGCAGCGCCGGGGACGGAGGATCGAATCCCGGGCCCGTGCGGAACCATGTGCTGAACTGGGAGCTCCCCCAGTTCAGTTCTCTCTCTGTATCTGTCTCTCTCTCTCTCTCTCTCTCTCTCTCTCTCTCTCTGTCAAAAACAAATAAATAAATAAATAAATATATTAAAAAGAAAATCACATGGCTAAATCCTTGGTCCTCTTCTTCATTTATATTTTCTCCCTTGGAGACCTCACCTGGTTTCATGACTGTGGATCTATCTCTAGATTCTGACCTCTCTCCAAAACGTCTAATTCATGCATTTAAACAGTCTTTTTGGTATAGCTACTTGAGTAGTAAATACACATCTCAAATTTAGTAATCCAAAACAAAACTCCAGAGCATTCTCTCAGCATTGGGAGGGACTAAAAGTCAGCCAGTGTGGACAATGTGGTGGTCTGAGCCTAGGGAGACAGAGAAAATCCTGCCCATGATGGGAACCTCTGTTTTCAAATAGTTCCTTTTATTAGAAAATGATCAGCAATCTTTTAATTTGGGAAAAAAAAAAAGTTAAACATGATAAAATTAAAAATATATATTTCAGATACCTATGAACCCCCAAGATTAAAGATAGGTATATATATATATATATATTTGTATCTCTTTAAAATTAAGGTAATCTTATATGTACAACTGATGCTACCCTTTTTACTCCATCTTTTATATTTTTTCTCTTTCTCCTCCCTTTCCATTTTTTCTTCCCCTTTCTAAGGTGACCAGATTTTAACATTGGTAAAGCGGTACACCATTGACCGGGGATTGGGGGGTGGGGAAGGGTGGTTCTTGATTAAAACTTTGGTCTATCTCCCACCATTCCCTAGCTTGTTGTGCATTCTTTCCAAACATTGGGACTTTTTTTAAATGCTGCGGGACGCCGGACAAATTGTTAAAAATCGGGACTGTCTGGTCACCTTGCCTTTACCTTTTTCCTCCCTTTCTGCCTTCCATTTCTCTTTCTTTATCTTTCTTAATTGGTATAGTATTGTAGAAATGACTTCCATGCTTGAAAACAAAACATTGGTAGAGTTTTAATAAGAAAATTGTGGGTATCTTATTTAGGAAACTATTGCATTAACTCAGATGTGAGATAGTTGGTTATTGTAAATATGGAAATAAATAAGCAAATTTGTAGAATATTTAGAAGGTAAAATTAACCTAATTTGGTGATAAATATTGAGAATTAGGGAGGTGGAAATGTTTGAAATGACTGCAGGAATGTCATTTTGCATAGAGCAATATGTGGAATATATAGAGATTTCATTAATCTTCAGTGTCTATTATATGTAGTTATTTTACTTTGTCAAATAAAATATTGGGTACCTTGGTTGTTTGGTTTTTTTTTAAGATTTAATTTATTGTTTTTTGACAAAGACAGAGAGACAGAGAGAAGGGGGAGAGCCCAGAGCAGTCGACACAGTTGTACGTCATCAATTTTCAACATGGTTTCATTCCACACAGGTGTGTGAGAGTAGCACAGGGCAGGAACTGGGCTGGAGGCCTCCTGCATTGGAAGCACACCCCAGTTCAGCACAAGGTCTACATGGGCCAGGGCCAGGATTCAATCATCACTCTCCGTGGCTGCAAAGCAAGTGCTCAACCCACTGAGCCATCCCAGCTTTCCCTATGTTGTTTTTTTAACCTCATTCTAAGCAATTTAAATTTACCCTTCCTCCTCTGTGTAAACATATGCATATTACTTGCATATTTAGCCCTACAATTAGTTTATTATTTTTATAAATGGTTTACTCACTCACTTTATCAGTAAGTTTTTTTATCTTTATTATGGGGGAGTTTGAGATAATCTTTAATGCTGCTTCCAAATTTAGTGTAACATCATAGAAATAGTGAGCTAACTTCTCTCCAAACAAAAAGTGGGTAATAAGATTGCCTCTGAGAACTAAAACACCACACAATAGAAGTAATTAGCCATCTGTTGGGAGTAACTGAAATTGTCTTTAAACATATTACTGAAAAGTTTTGAAATTCCTAAATCCCCCATCAAAGTAGCCTGTAACCATTCCATGAAGCAGGGCTGAAATGGAGCAGTAATTTTAAGTAGAAAACTAATTGTCTGTATGAAATCTGTTTGGAGAAACAGGATGCATACTTATAGCAACTAGGTGCTTTAAAAAAGTGAATTCAAAGAGTCAAATCCTAACATAGTGGTTAGCATGCTAAGAACAAGGTCATGAATTAAACTCATTTGATCCTAAACTGTGTTATTATCAATATAAGAAAAGTTATTCATTTTTCTCATTTTTTAATTCCATTCTCACCATGAAGTTGGATTTTTATTAAAGGATGAAATGTGAGTGTAATACTACTAAAGCATTTCACTTAGTGAAGGAACATTTATATTGCAGAAGCTTAATACACAATTAGAAGTAAAGTAAATCTCCGCTGACAAATTCAGAATAACATTTTAAATCACTCTCCTTCATCACCTCACCCACACAAGAACTGGCATTTACCATATGGCAGGATAGTTTTGAATGGCCAAATATTTGCTTTAAAAAATTCCCTTTGGTTTCTTCTTTTTCATTTAGGTATCTAGTGTCAGCCAGATATTCCAATAGTTCCCTTCATTTAGAATGCTGAAAGCACATGTGAAATTTGGGACAGTCCTGAAATGTGGAAGTTAAATTTACAAGTTGACTCTTGTTGAGGAAAGGGAGAATTCTTCACCTTCCCTTCTTTATTTCTTAAAGCTGGTCTAATAATAAAATAATAAAATTGATACAAGACTATATTAACAGAAAAAAATCAATTTAATAGATGTACACAAGAAAATTTTGATATAATGCTGAGATCATAAAACAAGGCTCACCTAAATGAGCAAACCAGGCACCTTTTTGTACTTTTTAGACAAAGAAACAATAAATTTGTGAGTAAGTGACCAGACACGGGAAGATAGTGCTCATTAGAAAGGAGTGTAAGCAAAGTTTAACTACTGTTTAGTTATTAAGGCATCTAAACAAAGTTTGGGATTGTGTAGTCAATTAGTAAAGGTTGTGAGGCTTGTTTATACCAGCTTTTGACTCTGGATTCTCTCAATTCTGTGATAAGTTTATCTCTCAGCCCTCAGGTGTAGGGAGGTCACCTTCCACACAGAACATTTATCTTCTAAGTTTAGGGGAAAAAGAGATCAGGGTTTTCTTCTTG
Source organism: Craseonycteris thonglongyai (assembly GCA_004027555.1). Lineage (NCBI taxonomy): Eukaryota > Metazoa > Chordata > Mammalia > Chiroptera > Craseonycteridae > Craseonycteris > Craseonycteris thonglongyai. The sequence continues at coordinate 28,452 of PVKE010013595.1, read as the reverse complement.
CACAGGTTGTTTCTTAAGTAACTTTAATTCAAAATAATCAATATGCCATTGTCGGATATTTTGGAGCAGCCTGCCTGGGCCCTAAAAATATAAAATAAAAAAAAAAACCAAAAAAACAATTCTCTAGAACAGCAGTCCCCAACATTTTTGGCACCAGGGACCAGTTTGTGAAAGACAATTATTCCGTGGACTGAGAGGAAGGGTGGTGATGGTGGTGTGTGGTGGGGGGGAGTAGTTTCGGATGACTCAATAGCATTATATTTATTGTGCACTTTATTTCTACTATTATTGCATTGTAATTAATGTATAATGAAATAATTATACAATTCACCATAATACAAAATCAGTGGAGCCCTGAGCTTGTTTTTCTGCAACTAGATGATCCCATCTGGGGGTGATGGGAGACAGTGACATCCAAATTGTGTTGCTTATGTCCAGTCCACTCCATAATCTCACTTTGGCTGCTGTCATCGCAGAAAACCCTGCTTCACAAAGATAGGATGTTGGAAACAGAAGCAGGCTTTTCAGTGCCTTTGCAGCAATCTCAGGGTATTCCACCCAGATTTTAATCCAGAATTTATTGAGGTGTGAAGTTGTCTCAAACTCTTAAGGCCACTGATCTGACAGGAGGCAGAGTTCAGGAGGTAATTTGAGACATGGGGAGCAGCTGTAAATACACATGAAGCTTTATTCGCTAGACCGCTCACCACCTGCTGTATGGCCAAGTTCCTTACAGACCACGGACTGGTTCCTCCCATGACCAGGGGATTGGGGACCCTTGATCTATAAAACAGACATCAAAATCTCCCCTTCTACTGTTTACTTAGGATTTCTCTATAAACACATTTAATGCAAGTTCAAGATGAATGCCCTTTGGATAAACTTGAGAACATGTATTTATTCTTGGCTAAACAAAGATAATAACAATACCTAAATCACCATAAGCATTATTGATATGTGTAGCCCTGGCTTAGGCAAATATTCTGAAATCTGTACAGTCATTCAAATTATAAGTAAATTAATGGCTATGCTCTTGCAATAAATAAAGAGCAGTCTGGCTTATATATGTTTGTTATAAATGTGTAACAGCACCAGAGACACATGAAATCAATATACTGAGCTTCATATCAATATTGTTAGAGAACCAGTGTCTGGGACCTGGTGGAAACTCAATAAATACTTGCTGAATGAAGAAATAATTATGAGATTTTTATTCTATAACATGTTCACACCAGCACCATGGGATTTTAAAATTCCACCTTAAAAAAAATATTTTACAACAGATAAAAACACAGAATTTTAGGAAAAAACAGTTTAGGTAGCCATCCCTAGGAAAAGCAACTATGAAGTGGTAGAATGGGGTTTCAACCTTAGATCAGCTGGATCTGCAGTCTACTTTCTTTTTCTAATGCCCATGTTCCAAAATTACTCCTTTGAACCCCTTTTCCTTCAAAGCATTCATTTCAATATTCTTTTAAACAAAGCTATTACTAGAGAATAGTAATTAAAAACTTTTTGTGCTTTTTTAACTGCACCGTAAACTGAACAGAATTCAATTTCTCTCAATTTCAGAGTGATGCAAGAGGGTGAAATTAAACCATATCAAAGATAAATCTCTTTTGATGGAATTTATGAGCATTGATTGACATATATAGTCATGTATATATCTTATTTAGTCTCATCTTCTGTCCTTTTAATCATCATCATCTTCATATCATGGATATATTTATTACATTTATAATTTATAAGGTTATAATTTTTACAGCTTTGAAAAACTTTCAAAGACATTCAATATAGTTCTTGCTATAACTATGGTTTAGAAATATAATCTGCTTTTTAAATAAAAATTTTGAGACTCAGGAAACTTCAGATACTTCACTAAGATTTAAATTATATTCTATGGGGTTTCAGAACTGAATTTTCCCAAATGTTTACAGACTCCCATTTATGATATCTCATAAGATATAATGAAATCATTTTCTAATTTTTCTCAAAAGACAAGATGATTAGAATTTCAACACTATTTTTTTAATGGGTAGATTTGGATAGATTTAGATTTGGATAGTAGATAGAATATTTAAAGGATTAGCCATTACATAAAATCTTGAAAAATTTTTTAGTCCTGCCATTAGTGTGATATCTGTGCTCTTTGTGTTTCCAAGTTCATAGACTTTTCCCTAATTCTGATGAAAGTAGATTAATTGTGAGAATTACATTAAAAAAAATGTTTTATGAATTGCTTGAATGCAAAGATCTTCTGAAACTATTGGATTAAAAAGTTTAGGATACTACTGATAGTTTTCTTCATCAATCAGCAACTAATCACCAGTCATGACTTGTATTCCAAATCTCCAATATCTTAGCTTTGGACAATATCTAAGCCTTAGACAATGTCTAAGATTCCTCTGTATGCAGATTTGGATTTTAGCTGCATTCCAGCATCTTTGTTCTGCCCTTTCTAACACAGAGTAAAAAGAAAGGAGGGGAGAGATATGAGCATTTATGTCAAAGTATTTTGTCTGTCCAGTAACCACCCCATTTATGTATGAAAATATAGTCATTTGCACTCTTCCTGTGTAATAATTTTTATTCAGTTGTCATTTTCAAAGACTGTTGAGAGATGTGAAGCTTTAAGTGAAGTTTGATGAGGACAGTAGGGCAGATCTCTGTTTTTCTGGGAAGTTCCTTTACAAAGGCTTTTTATCTGAACCAGTGGTTTTTTTCTCACACATTGTGTACTAAAGTGTTGTTGTTGTTGTTTTTTTGTTTTTGTTTTTCTGCACAGGGCACACAGCAGATTCATCATACTTATACTACCAAATATATATCAACACATAAAAATTTAATTTTGCTAGAGCTATGCACACAGTGTCCTGTAGGGATATCTGTCAGATACTATGTTTAGCAGGAGAGCTGTTGTAAGCTAGAGAACAAGAGTTCAACTGACTGTAAATAAGAGGTTAGAGACAAGTTTAATATGAAACAAAGCCAAAGAGTTTCCTGTATTTGCTGGCAGTCTTTATGATTTTGCCTTGTCAATACAAAAGAGAGTGATACCAGTCAGTAAGCGATTTACTTTAAGAGTCACTTGTATAAGAAGGCCACAAAGTGAATATGGGATCACAGTAAATGTCGTCAAAAATATTGAGACATGTTGTTTGCTATAGTATAGCTTCCACTGTCTCCATCACCAAGTAATTTAGCATTAATAGTTCTTAATTCTTTCAAGTATATTGCCAGTGTTCAAAGTGAGCTGCAAATACTAGTTTTGGGTCAAACCAAAGCATTATAAAAAAATTTTTATGTGTAAATTAATGTTCTATTTTTAGCTGTGCATTCAAAAACAAAATAAAATGAAAATACCAGGGATAGTGGGAAAATAATTTGTATACAGAAAAAAATCAAAGTAGAGTAGTGATTTAAATTATACAATATTTTGAGGGTGCAGGAAATTTTCTCTAACATCATATATGAAATTCTTTTGGAAAGCCAACAGGCATTTTAATTAAAAACAGAACAAACAAACAAAATATTTATTCTTTTTCTCCAGAATATTCAAATTCTCTGAATTTACCATAAAGAAACAATTAGGATTATATTTGAAGGTTTATTTTAATGGATGGTGTTCTTCCCAGAATTACACATACTAACAGAAAAATAGAATTAATGTAAATGTTGAAAAGTAGAGAAATACCGGTATTTAAATAAATGATGTAATGATTATATAGTTGATGATCAGGGAACTACATCATATTTCAAAGAATATTTAATGATATAGGAAAACATAATAATAGGAAAAAGGATATTTAACAATGACATTTGGAAAATTAATATTGTCAATATATGCATATACTATACGTACAAGTGAGCACTAATTTATAGGTTTTTATAACAGATCATGAATAAGTTCAATTTTCTTTATATTTTACATATTTTTCAAATTCTGTAATGGCACATATTACTCTTAGGAATAGTAAAGACGGAGTAATTTCTGGAACACTTTTACATGTTTATGAGACCTGAGCTAGATGGCACTCCAAAGAGTGGCTCTAAGGTGCAAGTACCTGAAAATATTACAGTCCATCAACTTTACTATAAATATCTAGAAAATATAACAGGAGGGACCCCCCAAAAAAACCAAAAACATATCTTTTAAAGTGCTAGCCCTTGTAGTACAGGCTTCCCTCACTAGGTAAATGTTCTGGGAACCCATCTGCCTTAGTTTACTAGCTGGCCTTGTTGTGAGAGGCTGTGTTCAGTTTCACTGAATGTTTTTGGAGATTCTTTCAAAGCATTTCCCCATTTCCTGATGGGTAATTTACAAGAACAACGTGCAGCATGACAATGCACCTGCCCACATCATACTGAGTGTTCAGCACTTTTTGACTAAAAGTGGCATGAACCCTTGACCCCACCCTCGCTGTTTACCCAACTATACAACTCACCCCAAGTGACCTTTTTTGTTTGTTTGTTTCCATGAATGAAAAATGTCCTCAAAGGGGGTAGCCAGGATGGCTCAGTGGGTTAGGCTCTCACTTTGCAGCCCTGGGGACCGAGGATTGAATCCCGGCCCCGGCCCGTGTGGACCCATATGCTGAACTGGGGAGTGCCCCCAGTTCAGTTCTCACCGGGGTGAAAACCTGGCTCAGTTCCTGCCCTGTGCAACCCCAAGCCCACCTGTGGAATGAAACTATGTGGAAAAACCAGTGATGTGCAACTAAGGAGACTATTCTGGGCCCTCCCCCTTCTCTCTGTCTCTGTATCTCTCTCTGTGTCAAAAACAGTAAAAATAAATCTTAAAAAAAATAAATAAAAAAGAAAAATGTTCTCAAAGGGAAATGTTTTGCTGATGTAGAAGAAGTGAAAACAAATAAAAACAACAACAATAAAACCAGCAGAAGCACTAAAAGACATCAAAATTGAAGAGCTCAAAAACTGTTTTGAACAGTGGGAAAAGTGTCTGGTTAGGGGTATTGCATCAAATGGAGAGTACTTTGATGGAGACTAAAGTTTAAACAGATAAGAATAAATATACAATCTTTTATAAGTAAATTCTGCTTTGGCGGGGGATTCCCCCTTGTAAACTCTGACTAAATTTCTTTAATGTTGGTCCTTTTAAAAGACAAACAAGGTTGTTTGTTGTTGTTGTTGTTGTTGTTTGTTGATTGATTAGTTAGTTATTGTCTTGTTACAATTTCTACTTTTCACTGTACAGTAAATTCAAATCTTGAACAGATGACATTGTTGAATATTCAATTACCTAAATATTATGTTCATGCAGTGTTCTTTAAGTGAGGCAAGTATTCAGATTCAGGACAGAAACACCATTAAGTCTGAACAGATCTTGGACCTCCTACAAAATCCCAAGGCTAACATTTAATTTATTCTGGTTTCATTCAAAAGAACACAGAATGAAAAACTCACCCAATATTCCACCAGAATAATCATGATTTCAACATGATTTCAATTTGAGATAGAATTATTAAACCTAAAATTGGAACTCAAAGTGAGGTGGAAACTGACATATTTTGAGATATTAGAAATATGATTACAGGGGATATCAGCTTTATTAGTCTAAATTCATTCTTAGGATGACATTTTTCATTGTCTTGCATAGTAATATAAAATATTTGTATTATAATCGCTTCAGAGTAGTGGCTAAGAGGCAAAAATGTACATAAGATAATTAAATACATACACATACCTTAGGTATTATTGTATCATTTCAGATAATTTTGGATTATTCTGGATTATATTGCACTATTCTGGATAACAATAATTATTTTGGATAACATCTATATAAATTTAAGATTTTGTGATCAGAAAAATATGCAGAAAATATGGCCATAGTTGCTAGTAACTGTGCTTTCATTATATGTAATAGTATAAAATTAATCTTTGTGTTTTAATTTTTAGTTAAGTAAAAAAATATATAGTACAGGATAAAAATTTATCAACATAATGTTGATTATAATTAAGACTAAAGGCAAGTGCTTTGTACATTTTTGTGTTTTTTAAAGGGTGAATATATATTTGTGCATTTACATGTGAGTGGGTATGTGTGTGAAACACAACTGAGGGATAGAACTCCCTAACCAAATTCATAAATTGCAAAGTGATGGTGTTCAGAAAGGCAGGCTTTTGAAAGTGATTAAGCCATGAGCAGCATTAAACCCTCATGAGAAGGATTAGTGCCCTTAGAAGGGGCTGAAGAGACCAAAGTTCTCCCTTTTCACTATTTGAGAAACAGGAGAAGTGAGCTCTCTATGGACCAGGATGTAATTCCTCATTAGCCAACTAGTCTGCCAGCACATTGATCTTAGACTTCAAGAAAAAATTTTCTGTTATGTATAAGCCACCCATCCTATAGTATTTGGTGTAGCAGCCCTAATGGACTGAAACAGTTGCTCATTATTGTAGTCATTACCAAAGGTGAAAATAACATAAGTTGTATCAAAATCTCCAATGAGGAAAATGGTTCAATTTGAAAATGCAAAAGAAAATTCATTTAAACACATCATATATAAATGTATTCTCTTGGCCCTTGAAAATGATATTTTACCATTTATTTATTTATTTTATTTTTATTGTTTTTGACAGAGAGAGAGAGAGAGAGAGATACAGAGACAGAGAGAACTGAACTGGGGGAGCTCCCAGTTCAGCATATGGGTCCGCAAGGGCCGGGGCCGGGACTCGATCCTCAGTCCCCGGCGCTGCAAAGTGAGCGCTCAACCCACTAAGCCATCCCGGCTTCCCGAAAAATTATATTTTAAAAAGGAGATCTAAACTAAGAAAAAAGTAAGCAGTTTTTCTCTTAGGCCAAAAATTGAAAGATAAATGTATTTTAAAAACATATAAATATAAAACAATAAAATTATATTTTGAGTTAATACACTTGTTATATTTAATATAAGCAAAAATAAAAGTATTTAGTTTTTCCTATATTTTTTTAATCTGAATACATATGTATGAGGGCTTTCTGGAAAAAATAATTCAGCCATAAATGCCTGTATTTTTCATATTCCATGGCTGGATTCTTTCTGGACAGCCCTCATAGATAGATAGATAGATAGATAGATAGATAGATAGATAGATAGATAGATAGATAGATAGATAGATAGATAGATATGTATATATAATACACACACATTCAGGCAGAACCATACAAAGACTTAGAATGAAAGAGAAGCTGAAAGTCGGAAGGCAGAAATTAAGAGATAAAGATATAAAGAAAGAAAAAATATATGTTTGCCTATGTTGATGGATTTTCTCCAAGGATAAAAGACTCATTTATTTTCCCATATTCATATATTCACTCATTTACTCACTCATACATTGTTAGCTTATTATTAAGTTTATCGTAAATGATGACTTAGGCTTTGAGAACATGATGAATACAATTTTATTTTTGCAATCAATCTACTAGTTACAGTTTTGAAAATCAATGTGCAATTAAAATTTCAAATATTGGCTAATCCTTTAAGTTACCCAAATAAACAAAATAGGTCATAATTTAAATGTCATTTATGTATATATAATATGCTACATATATACATATATGTGCAGATACAGCTAAAGTTCAACATAATTTTTCTATTTAGTCAATTCTGGTTCTCATATTTTTCTTAAATTTCTTAAAAATTCATATTTTTCTCAATTTTTCTCATATTTTTCTTAAGTTAGAACTTTTGTACATATTTGATTATTTTAGCCTGTTCAAAGCAATGTTAGAAATACAAAAAAACTAACCTAAGGCAGAATTTTGACTAGTAAACAACTGAATAGATTGCAAAATTATATACTTACGAGGGCCAATTATCAATTTATTACTTCTTTAGCTCAAAATCTAAATTTGATTGATTATTCTGTAAAAGTGGGGCTGAGCTTTTTGAATAGTTTCCTTTGGCCACTTAGCACTATATTGGGTTTCTTCAAAGGATGCCAGAGCCACATGTCAGGACCTTCTTTCCTCATTCCAGTGTGCTCTTCTCCACAGATTTCTGGGCAAACACACTTCTTCAGTGCCCAGCTTCTGAACTGTGTTAGGCTTCTTCAGCACGCATCTCCCGCAGAGTGGGTGTCTTATCCAAAGCTTGACACCAGAGCACGCAAAGCTTCTCCAGTGCTTGGTTGCTGCAAGAAAAGGCAATTTCTCCAGAATCTGCTTTCTTTGATGCACATAGGTTTCTGTAGCTCAAGGCTTTCCAGTTCTGCAGTATGCGGTGGCCCACAGATTTCAGAGGCCAGTAGATTCCCCTGGCATCCTCCTGGTGGTCTTGCAGTGAAGTCCAGCAGTGAGATACCTTCCTACGAATGGCTCTCTGGCACCTAGAGAGTGAAATTCCAGCAAGTTCTGCCAGTGCAGATCTAAGTCCTGGGGGAGGGAAGCAGCTGTCCTTTGGGTGCTCCAGCCCAATCCTAGAGGTAGGTAACGGCTGCATCTTAGATGTGTTCCCATGTTGTTTACAGTTATTTTTGCTTTTCTGTACTTCTTGCTGCTAATATTTTACTCGAATTCCTTGTTATAATTATTTATTCTTTATATAAAACTTCCTCTGTTCAGAAAACTGTGGTTTCAGTCTCTAGATGGGACCCTAATGAATACACTATTGAATAATTACATTGACTACAGTAATAAAACCAAAAATGTTCATCTGGCTAATTTCCAGTTAATGATTTGCTTCATAGCCCTTACCCTAGACAGGTCATGAAATGGCTGAGCATGATATAATCAGTTCCATGCCTCATATTTTTATAGGATTATTAACAAACTAAATCCCAAAGATGTTGGCCAAGATGGTGAAACATCTCAAAACCATGATATATATATTTCTGTGACCTCAGGCTCTTTCATTGGAAAACTTAGGAAGAGAACACTATCTTTAAATATTTGAAGGTTTATTATGTATCTGAAGAATCAGGTATGTTTTATAATCAATTAAAATGTGTATAATTTATAGGGAGACAAATGAAGTAACAAGAAAGGACTTCTAACAATTAGCTGGGTTTAGCTAATTAGCTCTTCTTATATATTAGTAAAGGATAATCTGTGTCCTAAAGTAGATGCCATCTATAATCATTTTCTACTCTGAAACTTATGAATCTGTGTATCTCTCATCACAATGTTTTTGATAGCTGTTATCAAAATAGTTTGTGAAGGATTTTATCTCTATCTTTCAAGGAGTGTGTATATTATTTTGCAATTTTATATTTCTATACTATCCTTTATATATTTTTTCTAATCATTTATAGTTTTATAGGTCAGTGATGATATGCAAAATGTTTATTCAAATGTAGTTTTGTTACATGAAATTACTTCATCTGAAATATATAGGATTTCAATAACAAAAATAAAATCAGAACAAAAAATTCATATGGAATTTAAATAACCAGAATTTACAGTCCAATGCAAAGCTTTTCTCCCTGAATGTTATCATCTCTGTATAATTTCAGGTATACAGTTATTTTTCTTTACATCATCGTTGTCTTCTTTGAAAAACAGACACTGGTGGAACTCACGAATCATGTAAGTTACTGCTTAAAGTATTAGGTGCAATTCAAGTACAAGAATGTTTGACTAAATTTTAGAAGTAATTTAAGGATACTGACTAAATTTAACTAAGCTGGCACATGTCCCAGGTACTGGAGTGACACAAGAGCTTCAACGAACACAATCATTCAGGAATATTATTTCACTCTTCATTCTTTGCCACTTGCACCACTTTGAGTTCTTGTAGCATTTTTGGGTATTGATGCATTTCTAACTCTTATGGAAATGCATTCTCTTATGATTCATCAACAATATAATATATTGCCCTTAGATATTCCCATAAATTCTTGTTAATTTTATTACCAAATTCAGAAGATTTGCACTTTTTTTCAGTTTTATATATCAGTTTCATTAAGGCTATCTGTTCTAAACTAAGCAGGTAAAGATGTCTGAATTTTTGTCAAGCTGCTCAATATAAATAGCCAACTTAATAATTGAGGACTCACAAAACATTTAAGAACTGTACTGCATATATATATATATATATATATATATATATATATATATATATATATACACACACACACACACACATATATATACACACATATTTACTTACCTAGGTGACTATTCAATTAATTTTCATTTAATGCCTGTTAAGTGTCAAGAGTTATGTTGAGTCCTGTTTATATAAAAGTCACAATAATGTTCGTTGTATTTTCCCATGTGGAAAGTCTCATCTAGTTTGAAAAATTGAAATAATTGCTTTATTATAGAAAAATATGGGTAAAAGAATTACGTTCAACTTGCTATGGATTAAAGAGAAATTTTAATAACCAGTATCAGTAGGTCAGGGTGTCATTTAAGCAAATTTTATACAGACTACTAGGAAAAAGGAATAGAACAGAAGAAACCTTTCAGATAATATATTGTGCATGCAAAAAGTACTAGTATGGCTACATTTGGGCTGATATAGTTAGAGTCTGATGTAGAAGTGATAAGATGAGACAAGTTGAATGTGCGATGTGGTACACATTAGGTAGTTAAGCCCACCATGCCTGAACAAGACCTGAAACTGTATTACTACTTTTCCATGTCTTTATATAGAGACCAATTAGTATTTGAATTTATTTTAGAGGAAAAAAAAAATCTTCAAATTCTCTTTTACCTTTATATGTGTCATAATCATTCCAGGAAACAGATGATACACCCAAATAAATAACCTAAAGCTCTCAATAACATTCAATAAAGAAACTATTTAAAATTAAAGACAAGGGGGAAGTTGGGATGGATCAGCAAGTTGAGCACTCACTTTGCAGCCCTGGGGCCTGAGGATTGAATCCCGGCCCCAGCCCCTGCGGACCCATATGCTAAACTGAGATGTGCCCCAGTTCTGTTCTTGCTGGGGCCTATGCGGGAGGCCCCCAGCCCAGTTCCTGCCCTGTGCAGCCCCGTGCTCACCTGTGGAGTGAAACTATATGAAAAACTGATGCTGTCAACTAGAGAAACTGCTCTGGGCCCTAAAATGGCTAGTGGGAGAAGAGCTTCTAGATCTAATAAATAAATTCAATAATGTTGCAGAACATAAAATCAATTACATAACTATATGCTAGCAATAAAAATTTGGAAAATGCAATTTAAAGAATATTATTCAACAGCATAAAAATAGTTTCCAAAGACATGCAATACTTGGGTTTATATTTTATGAAAATTGTTCAGGTATTTACATTATAATTTATAAAATGTGGCTAAAATAAAATTTTTTTAATTCTTAAATAAGTGAGAGCTATACCACATCATGGATAAAAAGTATTAACATGTAAGTGTCCCCAAAATGGTGTACAGTTTCAATGCAATCCCAAAATCTCAGCAGGCTTTATTTGTGAATAATGGCAAGCTCTCTCTAAAACTTATGAAAATGAGAATCTTGACAAAGAAAAAGAAAATAGGACGACTCTTTCTGACTTCAGGTTTTACTATTAAGCTATAGTAAACAAGACTACGGTTTAGCAAAAAGACAGACAAATGAATGAAGTGAATAGAATAAATGGTTCAAAAGTAGGCCCCAACATACCAATATTAAAATCAAATAATATTTTTTTTCAAGGATATTAAAACAATCCAATGGGGAAAGAAAATTCTCTTCAACAAATGGTTGGAATCATGGAATATCCATTTAAAAAGGAAAGAAGGAAGGAAGGAAGGAAGGAAGGAAGGAAGGAAGGAAGGAAGGAAGGAAGCTGGACCTTCAACTCACATAGAACATAAAAATTAATTCACAATGGATTACCTAAAATTCAATTAACTCTCAAAACTTAAACATTAAAGTTAAAAACCAAAGCTATAAATCTTCTACAAGAAAACACAAGACACCTTTGTGACCTCAGTAGATAAATGTTTCATTTTTACATCACTAAAATAAAATTTCTGGTTGTAAACTCCTATAAGAATTAGCTATCCAAAGCATGGGGGAAAATGTTTTAAAACACCTGACAAAGGATGTATATCATGAATATATAAAGAAAATCCTTAATAAAATTACTAACAAAGTAAAATAATTTACAAAAGTCTGAGGTGAAAATATAAAATTATATTTTGATGTGTGTTGCTTATAAAATCGTACACATTTGCCAAAACTGAACTAACTACATATTTGTACATTATATTGCATAAAAAGTATGCCAAAAATAAAATTAACTAGACATTTTATAGTTTGTCATAGGATTGATGTATCCTATATGCCCTCTTTAACCAATATGCCCACTAAACAACAAAAACCACAGAAAGTCTTTGTAGCTCTGTGGATAATTTATTTTTCTGTAGAAAGAGATGGTTACTATTATTGCGATACAATACACTTTTACTATAAAAGATCATAACATGGCAACAGAGGATATATTAAATACCTAGGAGTAATTATACTTATCTTTGCTTACAATTATTATTTAATATAATTACTCCAATGTAATTAGAATAAGAAAAAAAGTAAAATGATAATCTGACTGGCTCTGAAATACTCTCATCTTGGTATTAAATACTAAAACCTCCAAAATTGTCAGAATAAGCTATATATGCATATGCTTTTTGAAATGTTGTTAGAATACTAGCTGGTATAGTTATAATTAAACATTATTTTTCAAAGAAAATTTTGAATTTTAAGTTTGAAACACTCCACTGAAACTGGAGGATCTTAAATTTTAAAAATAGTTCATTAAAAGAAATTCTAATATTCTGATGACTGTTTTGTAGTAGATAAAAAGGAAATATAGTTTCGTCCAACAGTTGATATGAATAAGCTGGTGACTTCCATTTTGATCATTTTTGTCTTTTTTCTTTTCTCCTTTACTGAAATGAAAGTACCCTGATGAGTATTTCAGGCATTTCTGGGTGAGAGAACTGACTTTGGCAGGAGTTTGTATGCCACAGTTGTTTTCTCCTTTCAGATCTGAGCTGAAGTGTTAATTGCTTATTCCAACTGGCAGTCTTGCAAAAATTTCTTTGAAAGCAAGAGCTAAAATTATAGAGATAGTAGATGTGAAACAAGAGCATAGCTACCCACATTTATGCTAAACAAAGTAACAAAAATGGACTAAGCAGTGTCCATAAAACTGACTCAAAATTTTAAAAAGAAGAAAAAGAAATATATGCATGTCACAAAATGATTAAAAGTGGTATAGGTAAAATAGACTCCTACAGCTCCAGCATGTAATCCACATAAAGAAACAGCACTTTTTACAACTCACAAAGTATCGGGCATTTTTGAAGTTGGTACCACAGTATTAGAATGCTCAGGCCTCCATTCCTGTGTCCAAATAATGAATTCACGTGTTCGCTGTACAAATGGGGTAATGATAATAACATGTGAGTGCTTAGGTTATTCTGTGCCCAGTATCATTCTAAGCACTTTACATATAACTGATTTATTCCTCACAAAAATCTAATAAAATAGAAACTATTGTGTTTCTTTTTTCTATTGACAAGTAAAAAATTAAGCAAAAAAGATTAACTACCCAGTTCAAATATGCAAATCTTAAAAATGACAAAGAGCTAAAATTGAAATATATGCCTAGAATTTATTCATTTTATTGATCAACTTCTCTCTCCTTATTATTTCTGTTAATCCTTGAAAAACACCAAACTGTAGAAAGAATCACATTAAAGCCCTTTCTAACCTGTTCAAATATGAGAACCAGATATAGATATAGCAAGGTGAAGTGAAAACAACAAACAAAAAACCTTAAGTTTGATTGGACTTGAATTTCTCTAACATCTAGATCTATCATCTAGTAGTTTCAGTGTTAAAATGGAACAACAATAGAATGCTAAGCATTGCTGTTGTGACTAAACAAACTCATGTATACAGAATTGCACTGTGTGGGGTTCCTGGAAATGGATGAGAATAAAATGCATGAAGGGTCCAGTGATGTAAGCATAGATAACTACCAGCTGTTGGAGATAGCTAAATCTCAAAGATAATTTTAAAGGTACAATTTCAACAGAAACTTCTCTACCACCACCTCTGTCACCACCTGAGTAAATATAAGTAAAAATTGAAAGGGATGGTTGGGCAGTGACAGCCTTTGGGTTGGGCAGTTTTTAAAAAGATGTTATCGCTGTGCTTTTTCTTCCACAAGGGAGAGAAAAGTCAAGAGACTGTCTCACAACTCAGTGACTGCTTGTGCAGAATCTAATGTTTAATTTCTGATTGAATATCTGCTTATTTACTAATTATAATGATATTCCCAGGGCTGCCAGAGATGGACAAGACCATGAGCAAGATTTGGCAGGTGGAATAGTGGGGAGAAAAGAGGGAAGATGCACCCACTACGGAAACACAGTGCCAGAGAGTCACACATAATGCATCCATCTCTTGTCCATACAATTCAGGGTTGTGAGTCAGAAAGAGGAGCAGCTTTGGGACACAAAACCAGCATAGGTCTAAGAGGCACTGGCTTAAGTTGACATAGCACTTCCAGTGGGGACTGTCAGAAATCTATATGAATGGTCAGTGGGTCAGCATTACCTGGTCAGATTACTTAGAATTTAGCTTTTTTTCTGCAGGGCATTCTTATGCCACCACCAGCCTCTACTGAACAAATAGAAAATAAACAAGAAAAGTAAGTATGAGTAACCAAGGAACAGACATCAAATTTACTATAGACAGCCATAAAAAAAAGATGACATTTGTTCTCTCTTAATAGTTTTCCTTTCACAACTGACCGGGTAATTGGGAAGCATAGAAAGATATAGAGGCAGGTGAAAGAGCAGGTATTTGGCCGCCAGTAAACTCCAGACTGCTCCAGATATGCTTGCTTAGCTCCGGGTAGGCTGCTCCAGTTTAGCTGGCACTGGTGAGGTATTGGATCTGACAGAGGAAGGCTTTGAATAAAATATGAAATTGAATATGAAGCAAAAAGGGTAAAGTTCTAAGATCTAAACATTTCTGTTTCAAAAACTATAAGTATCTAAAATGTACAAGATTAAACTGATATAGCATTAAAGAAGTTAGCTGCCCAGTGATATAGGCAGAAGTATTGATAGAACATTGCTGGTAGCCATAATTAGAGAAAACATAATTGTGTCTTTAAACACCTGTAAGTTAAAATTGCCTACTTAATGTGTCAGTTATTAAGCTATTGCCTTGTACTTTAAATTCAGCCTTCTGTACTCCATATTGTGTTGCTGGGGTTCGGGCAATGGAAACCACAGTTCTCTTTTATCATCTGGCTTTTTGCAGTATTCTACCAATAGGGGAAATAGAGGGACACAGAAAGATTGGGAGAGGAAAGAAATTTGCCCCTCCTTTTTGCTAGTTACATCTGTCAGCATTACCTTGGCAATGCCCCTTCACCTTTTCACTAATTCTAATTTCTAGTTTTCTTGGAATTCTCAGCAGCAGCTGAACAATGCCATTCCTTTAAAGGTATGAGCCGCAGATCCACAGAACTCTTAGCTTCTAGGTTCTGATATACTCAACCTCTTTCCTATCTTCTCCCAGTCTTAGAGGTAATCTTTGCTTCTTAGTGTTACTATAAGTATTCATTCAGTGTTTTGTTTACTAGTTTCCCAACATTAATTAAATCATGTTTTTATAATAAGGGGTCTCTTAAAAGAACTGATGTTTTTTTCATTTTCTTGACTGGGCCTTGGTGGAGTGAAACTGATAGAAGCTGTAGACAGTAGCTACAGGCTTGATACATAGTAGGTACTCAGATTATACCAATTCCTGACCCCTACCTGGAGGTGGAACCAGAAATTGAAATTCCACTAAGCTCTTCTCTTCCCTTGTATATTAACCTGATTATTAATAATAACATTGTATTTGTAATAAAGCCATGAGGACATGAAGATTTTTACCCAAGAAATAACCCTGATGTGATAGTGACTATGAGTGTGTGTGTGTGTATACACATACACACATTATCATATATATCAATGTGTACATATTCATATATTTATATATACATATATTTAAAATATGTAATATACAAACATATTAACATTCTGTGTGTATATATATATATATATATATACATATATCATACAGATGAGAGCAAAGGAAAAAGGGGAACATTGCTTTAATTTCTAAGAACTTGAGTTAATTTTTATTAATTCAAGCAGTTAAAATTTTTTTAAGATTTATTTTACTGTTTGAGAGGAAAAAGAGAGAGAGAGAGAAGAGAGGAGGGTACAGAGCAGTCTCCATAGTTGTACATTATTAGTTGTGACCTAGTTTCATTCCACACAGATGGATGTGGGGATGGCACGGGGCAGAAACAGAACTGGGGGCCTCCTGCACGGAAGGAGAGAAACTTCAGTGTCATTTGGTGTTGGTTGCCAATTGTGCCCTGGTTCAGCACACGGGCTTGTACAGGCCAGGGCTGGGACTCGATCCCCGGACATTGCAGTTACAAAGCAAGCATTCAACCAACTGCGTTATCCCAATATTCTGGAACATTACTTTCAATGATGGTAAAAGTATATTCTGGTTTAAGATTTTTAAATACCGAGGTTGCTTTGACAAATGATGTTACAAAGCCATATGTATAATTTGATAATCAGCAATGTCAAGATACATGCATTTTTAAAATTTATATGTGATAACTGTAGCAATCAAAATTTCTATGCATTAAAAGTTACTACTTACATTAATTCATAAAGGCCTTAAAATGTAATCAATACATGATTAAGAAATGTGCTTTATAATCTTGTCTCTGAGCTTGGTACTTTTTTTCTATAAGATTAGTGGCCCAATGTTGTGCTGTCGATGAGCTTGGACAATTCTATATAAAATCTTCCTGGGTTTGGAATGTAAATATTCTCATGTTATATTTTCATCTTTAATATTTAATTACATTTTATTCCGTGTCTTAATTTATTTTTTCATCCTACCATATCATGATTATATTCATTTTGATAATTTTATATTCCTTAATGAACAGCTTAGACATTTCCTGAGAATCACATGAACTTATTGTTTAACAAGGTTGAAATTTAATTTTGCAGCAAGGAAGCAGATGATGCTAATGTCACCCCAATGAATCTGAACTCTGTAATGTTTGAACATTTAGATTTTTTTACCTGAAACCGCTGATTAACAATTAGTTTCTAACAATGTGCTTCAATCTTCTGATAGCAATCTCTGATCACTTATAAATGTACCTATTCACATAGAACAATACATAAAAATGAAACAGACTTATCTTTCACCACCTATAACCTCTAAGTAAAGAAAATGTTTGATTTCCCGTCATCCTGAGGCTCCATACAATAGAAATAGATATTTACTTAATTGGATCCAGAGAGCTGTTTGAAAAAAAGTGCCAATGGATACAAAAAAAAGAAGAGAAAGAACCTTTAAAACTAGTTGCTACCATATATATTATTTTGTCTCACCAAAACATACTGAGCTACATAAAAGCAAGTTCTATACTCTAAACTCTACTTACCTACAGCCTAGCATATAGTAAGAAATTAGTGAACATGTGTTTATTACTCTGTTTTCTTTTAATTATTTATTCATTTATTTATTTGTCAGATATTTATAAAGTAACTAATTTATGACAAGCAATGTAAGTAAAGCAGGAAGAGTAGGGGGAAAAAAGTAAATGACCAAAACTCACTGCTTTCATGGTGCTTATATATCAATGGAGTGATACATACACTATAAATTAAACAAGTAAAATATATGAGGACTGTTCAGAAAAAATTCCAAACATTGTCAATATAAAGAGAACAGTTAGGTGGCTGGATACTTTCCAGACAGCTCTCATACAATTATAGTAGTAAGAGGTGTTATAGAGAGTTGGATAGAACTTATGTGTGTTTGTGTATGGTGTGTATAATCTTTAAAAGGGTCAGAAAGACTTCAGAGAGAAGAGAACTTTGAATAAGATTCTTGGGGAAGCCAGGATGGCTCAGTGGGTTAAGTGCTCACCTTGCAGCCCCAGGGACTGAGGATTAAATTCCGGCCCTGGCCCATGGGGACCCATATACTGAACTGGGGAGTGCCCCCAGTTTGGTTCTCACTGGGGTGAGAACCCAGTCCAGTTCCTGCCCTGTTCAGCCCCGCACCCACCTATGAAATGAAACTATATGGAAATACCAATGATGTGCAACTATGGATAGTGTTCTGGGCCCTCCCCCTTCTCTCTATCTCTGTATCTCTCTCTCTCTCTCTCTGTCTCTCTCTCTCTCTCTCTCTCTCTCTCTCTGTCTCTCTCTCTCTCTCTCTCTCTCTGTCAAAAACAATAAAAAAAATCTTGAATAAGATTCTTTAAGAGAAAAAAATCAGTCTTGTATTTAAAGATGAAGGAATGGGCAAATGCAAAGGCCTTGAGGCATTACTTTGCCAGAAACTCTTAAAGACTGAGAAGGTCTGCACATGGAGACTGAGCAACGAAGAAGAGTAAATAGTAGAATATGTGACCAGAAAAGCAATTGGGACCTAGTTTCAGTAGTTTCTCATTAGCATTATGAGTAGATTTTACTCAAAATGAATTTGTAAGCCATTGGAAAGTTTTAAGGAGAAGGAGATAATTAAGGATGGAAGCAAGACTTGGAAGCATGGTGCTTGACGATAGGATAGCAGAGATGGTTATGAGAAATTGCTGGACTTGATGTATTCCAAAAGTGGTTCCAACAGAATCTGCTGTTGGATATGATAAGGGACATGAGGGAAGAAAATGAGTCAAGGATGATATAAATATTAGCTAACTGTTAACTGATAACCTATGATGAGCTGGTCAATGTTTTACGCGTTTTACTTATATTATCTAATTTAATTTAATTTTTATTAAAAAAAACATTTTGTAGTAGAACTTATTTTTCTCATTTATAGATGAGAAAATTAAGATATTAAGAGGGTCTATAACTTGCCAAAATCAGAAGCATGTATGTGACAGATCCTAGATTCTAATTTTTGGCTTTCCTGTCCAGTTCTCAATCACTGGTCTCACCTCCAAAACATTTGTTTCAAAAAACTGAAAGAATATACTTGCTATTAAACAATATAGGAAAGACTAGAAATAAATTTGAGGGAGTTTAAATCAAGAATTTTGTGTTGGGGGAGGCCGGGATGACTCAGTGGGTTGAGCGCTCACTTTGCAGCACCAGGGACCGAGGATCGAATCCCGGCCCCGGCCCATGCGGACCCATGTGCTGAACTGGGGAGTTCCCCCAATTCAGTTCTCTCTCTGTCTCTGTATCTCTCTCTCTCTCTCTCTCTCTCTCTCTCTCTCTCTGTCAAAAACAATCAAATAAATAAATCTTTAAGAATTTTGTGTTGAAGATGTGAGATGTCAACGCAGGAGTTGGATATTCAGACTTGCAAGTAAAAGTGGGGGTTCAGGTTGTAAAGATAAAATTTGACATCATCAGACGATGATATTTAATAGAAAAATGTCTGATAGGAAGTGAGTCTAGGTAGACAGTTTTGTTGCTGGGTCAACTACTCGTTTTACTATGTTATTATTATATTTTTAACCAGAGAGAGAAAAACAATAGTAACAACAACAACAACAAAGAGGAAGATAAAACAGCATTTGGAGCATATTATTATTAGTCATATTTGAAAAGTTTTCCTTTGCTATACATCACAGATTTGCTCTTATTGTGCTTTTCTTTGACTTAAATGGTTAAAAATTGTGAACAAGTATCTTTCCTAGCACTTTTATTTTGATGTGTTAAAATAAAATTATTTTGAAAGTGAAATTAAATTTTCATTGTTAAATTTATGGGAATGAAAAGACAGAGCTTTCCTTTCTAATAATGATAAAATAGTTTGGAAACAAATACATCCTCTCACACAATGAACTATTTTACTAACTATGAAATTCAATATAACTTTAATTCCTGTGCATCCTCCATTAGGCATGTATGTTATAGAAATATGAGAAAATATGATTGTAACAAAGTGTTATATGCCATATAATTTTGTCTAAAGAAATAATAATAAATATCTAATCAAATTCTACTTTTCTTAACCATGATATGTAGTATATGAGCTAGACATTATTGTTTAAGCATGTAACAAATATTAATAAATTTAACCCTCCTGACAGTTCTATATGTAGGAAGTATATTATCACAACTTACAGATTTTTTAAAATAGAGATATAGAACTCAGAGACACATGCCTAGTATATTGGTGGAGCTAGCATTTGAACCCAGACATGCCAGTGATAGATTTTTGCTTTTCAACTATATAAAAATGTTACTGTAATTGACCATTGATATTTCACATATTTATATTATTGCTATGCTTACAATTTAGGTGCACATTTTGAAGAATCAGATGAGAGATTTGCATTTTAACTCGAGTAAGCTTTGATACAATATATTCTTCTTTGAAAGTGACTACACTGCTTTAGCTTCCTTGGAGAGACAGCTAGCTTTACGCAATACTCCATATAAATTCTCGTATCTACTCACTCTTACTCACTTTTTCTTTCTTGTCTCCTATCTTCCAAGAGACTAAGGAAAGTAGGTGTGATTAACTATACTTTCTTAATTAACCTTTCAGAAAAATTATAAAAAATCTAAAGTAAAAAAAAAAAATTTAAGAGGTCTATTGATCTAATTCTTTTATTTTTATGGATGGATAGTAAAGTATAAAGTAATCCAAATTCATTAAATTAACATGGCATCAGTGAGAACTTAATGTAGAACAGTGTTGGCAAACTTATTTTTAAATAAGGACCAGGTAGTAAATAGTCTATGCTTTGTGGCCATGTATTTTCTGTCATATAGTATTTCTTGTTTATTTTGCAACACATCAAATTGTAAAAACTCTTCTTAGCTTTCAAGACCATACAAAATTATTTGTCCACTAGTTATAGTTTGTGTACTTTCGAGCTATATATATCATCCCTTTAAAAAAACATTCTCAATTCTAATTTTACATCGTGATTATGAATCTAATTTTTTTCCCCCTATGGTCATTTATCTCCAAATATTTATTAAACACATACCACTTGATGAGCCCATTCCCAAAGCTGAGGTAGGCTAGGCAGACCAATGTTCTATACTTAATAAGCTTGTCCTGTATAGATAATAAGCATATCTGCAAGTAAATAGAAAAATATAAATTCTGATATTAATAAGTGCAGTAAAAATAAAATAAAATAAAGCACTAGGATGCATAGAACATTGAGGTTAGAGTCTGCTTTATCTTGGGTGGTTAGGGAAAGGCCCTTTAGAAAGATATATAACAAAGTGAGATATGTATGAACACAATATAAGGAAAATGCCAAAACACAGAGCTGTTGACATTAAATGAGTAGTCTAATATTAGAGGCTGACACTAGGCACATCTTAAGGCTTGATCCACTTTCTGCAGAAGCCTGGCTGCAAATAGCTACCAATGCAGAATTTTTTAATTTATAGTCTCATAGGTGAAAGAACTCAGTAAACAAAGAACCTGCATTAGAGTTGGAAGTGTTCGAGAAACAGGCTGGAAGCAAACCAATAACCCTGGCCCATAGTTAATTGAGAAGGGTGGTGATAAATCTAGTTGGAGAGCTCTAGGAATGACTATTATGGAGACTGCAATTTATTTTCATTGGTAAATTATTATGGAATTAAACCAAGGCAGGAATGTCATTAAATTCATAGTTAAAAAAAATCATTCTGGAGAATGCAAGAGTGCAAGAATGGATTTTGAAAATGTAGATGTACTTCATAAAAGAAAAAAAAATTTGGGCAATCTGAAATGCTCTATGATGCATTCTTTATTTTTCAGAAATAAGGACATAAGTGAAGATTTAACTTACTAATTTTCAGATTCTTTTTCAAAAATAAATTAAAAGAAAGCTCTCTATCCATTCATTATCTTTCCCACCAAAAGAGAAAAGGGGGGAAAAAAATTTATGTTGTGAATATGAGAAAAACAGCAATAAGAGTTGTCTTAATTTTAATAATTTGTGCCTTCCAAAACAGTAGAGATTGGCAGAT
The DNA here is from genome assembly GCA_004027555.1 of Craseonycteris thonglongyai. Lineage (NCBI taxonomy): Eukaryota > Metazoa > Chordata > Mammalia > Chiroptera > Craseonycteridae > Craseonycteris > Craseonycteris thonglongyai. The sequence goes on along the minus strand of PVKE010013595.1, from coordinate 6,509 downwards.
TCTGGAAACTCAAGTGCCACATTAGGTTGTATTGATTTTCTTTGGGTAATTAATTTTTGTGTCTTTATAAAGAACTATTTAAAGATATTTTTGCTTAAAATGGAAAAAGCCTAACAATAGTTAAGAGAACTTTTGATGTGCACCAATGGCTCTTTGTCCTTTGAAACTATTGATTTCTAGTATAATCATAAGTATAATTGATGCATTTGTTTAAAAGCAAAATAAGGTTCTGCTTGTTTCTTTCCCAAATTATGTCTGCATATTAAAATGAAATAAAGAGGAAACAAATAAGAGGGACATAAAAGAAACCAGGAAAAAGATAGTAATAAATAGAAACAATATTAATCAATTACTGACAAAGACAATTATTTAAATTGCTATTTCTGTGGGGTATGTTTGCTTGACATATTAATAGGAAGCTAAGTTCTTACGTGTTCTCAGGGAAAGTTCATTTAGTTACATTAAAAAAATTGATTTTAAACCTATTATGCTTCCTGTGTTTCTCCCTATTAGTAAACAACTAAGTGGTCTAACTGCTTCTATCTCCTCTCTGACACCCTCAATCCAGTACATCAATATACTTTTTCTATACAGTAGTTTCTGGAAAGAGGGATTTGTTTAAAAATCAAACTAGACTTTTAAATATGACTCTTCAGAATTATTTGATATATTTTCTAAAATGCTGTATTACTCTGACTCCTTGTTATGACCTTCACTTCCCCAAATGAGTTGACTCCCTCCATCTCTCAAAACCACCTTCCCCTCACCCACCCCAGTTATACACAATGACAACTTCTTTCCATCCCTGAAGCCCACAGAGAGAGCTCTTTGGTCACCCTTGTTAAAGCCCCTTTTACTCTCCATTACAGCATCTATTTTTACCTCCTCCATGGTCTTTATTTTAATCTGTGATTATCTTACACATGAATATTGGCACATGTGGGTTTCCCTCCTTCCCTTACTATATTAAATTCCTTTAGGGGAAAGAACACATCTATTTACCTTTTTCTCTGGCAGAAAGTAGACATGTGATAAATGTTCAGCAAATGGATGAATAAGTAAAAGTATAATAAGCCTAACACAATATATTATTGAAAATAATATGACAGAATATTCCTATTCTCTGTTTCAGAAATGCAATATGATATATAATTTTATTTGTTCATACTTCTGGGAGAAAAAAATCTATATCTAATTGATTTCTCTACTAATTGCACCTTTCTTATATTCATTGAATTATGCATAATATGGGCAGAAAAATGCCAAAAGTCTTAAAATTGAGGTATTGTAAATAAAAGTGTCATTTCTCTTCATATCAATAGCTGAAAAATTCTTCCTACATTCTACTTGCTTGCTGCTTCTCAGAAAAAAAAAATAATAACATTGGTAATAAGTGTGCCTTAAAATCTAACAATGACATAAATTGATTTAGGAGTATGTCAAAAGATGCGATAGGTAGTAGAAACTATCAGAAGGACTTTATTTGAATTAACTAATAGTAGTTTCTGAAATCAAAAGTCTTTGGCAAAAGCACCGGAGAATTTCTAGAGTTGTGTAGTAGCTATGTTCACCAAAATCCTTGTGGTATGGTTAGAGCTTAACCCTAAAAATTAACTAGATGGGAATGTGATCTTGAACTTGCTAATGAAGAGCAGAAAGAAAAGTTAACAGAAACAAATATTAATATAGAAAAAACTATTTTCTTCATCATAATAGTACTCATAATAATGGTAATAATAATAAAAAGTAATGACAAATTAGAGCACTTATTACTGCAGACTCTCTTCTAAGCACTTTGCATATATATTAACTCAATTCTCACCACACTGCAATGATATAATTATTATGTTTATCCTCACTTTATAGCCGAAGACATGTAAGCAAAGAGAGGTGAGAGGACTTTCTCAAGGCTCTACAAGACAAGGTGGTAAAGCCTGGCTTCACACCAAGGCTGTATGAACTACTCACTGTGCATGCTGCCCTGGCGTTTTTGTAACCCTTCCCTGCCGTCCTCAAAAAATTAAAAGTAAAAACAGAAATTAAAAAATGGCACTGTGACAAATAATGTTCCCTTTATGTGACTTATGCATTTTAGCTACCTATCCTCACTCTTGATTGTTAAAATTGTTCTATAAACAGTACAAAATTGTATGTGTTAGGTATGGTAGAAATTTCTACCAGCACACAGATGGATAATAAGAAAGCCAAAGGGAATACTAATATGTAGTTAAGCCCCAGCTCTAGAGAGCTCATACCTTGTATAAAATAAGTAGAAAAAAAAAATACTGAAAACATATACAACATAAATGTCCCAAAATATCAACCACCAATTATGCAAACAAACACACAATCCTAAATGAAACCAATTCAAGGTTCTACTACCTTACAAAAAAGAGAATTGAAGATTGAAAATGAGTGACAAAAGTACAATATAAAAATAATTTTCGTGTTTATTGAAATTTAATAACATTTATTAAATTATTACAACTTAATTTAAAACAACTATGAAACAACATAAAACCACAGGACAATAAATTAAACTAATAGAAAATTTTATGAAGGGCCACATGGAAAGTTATTGTGAAGATAGAAAACCTTATACAGCTAATAGAAATAATAACTATTGAGAGAAATTCAAGATGGCAGAGTAGATAAGTGCTGTGTCTACTTCCTTCCATGAACACATTAAAATTACAACAAAATTATAGGACAATCAACCTGGAGAACTGTCTGAAGTCTATATGAACAGAAGTTTTATAATTGAGGATATAATCATAAAGAAGTCACATTGAGACTGGTGGGAGGGACAGAGATGAGAAATGGGCTGGCCCCAAATCTTGTGGTGATTGAGAATCAGGAGGGGTACCTCAGCCACAGAGATTTCTTATGGAAGAGCAAGGGACTCTAGCTCCACTCCAGAATCCCCAGCCCAAAGTACTTGTTCAGGGAAGAGAAGCCCCCACAACATCTGGCTGTGAAAACCAGTAGAGATTCAGACCAGCTGGGTGGGATGGAAGGCTATGGGAACCCAGAAATCCTCCTTAAGGGCATGCACAGAGACTCAATCACTTGCAAGCACATATTGTGAGCTCTAGCAGAGACTTGACTCAGAAAACATTGGAGGCTGAGGGATGTAGCTTTGGGGTGGCTGAAAGACAGCTGCCATTTTGCCTGTGTGGAGTTTTTCTCCAGTGCAGCCAGCAGGTGAGCACCATCTTCCCTGTGTTGCACCCACCCCACACAGCAAAATCTGAATCTTTTCAGCTTGGTGACCTCCACTGCTCCTCCCTGCTGACTCCCTGGAACTCACCCCACAAAACTCTCCCAATGACTGAGGCACTTTTTCCTGCAAGCAGCCAGCCCCACCACCTTGCACATATATATATATATATATATATATATATATATATATATATATATATATATTGGTGGTGTCAGACCCCAGCCATGTGGCAAGTGATGCCAGTGTGTTGTGTGACTTTTGCTGAGTAGCTGCATGCTTGGCAATGACACCAAAAGAGAATCTACATAAAACTGGTGACTACAACACTTCTCACTCCAGTGACTCCCTGAGAAAAAACTGCCTTACCCAATTCACATAACACCCATGGTTTTACCAGTGGCTAAACCTTAAACAAAGATGGTGGGTGACAGCAGGCCTTGCGGTGTCCTGGCTTTTTGTGGAGCTACCCCAGGTCTGGTAGTGATGGCAGACATCCTCGGTGAGTAGCTTGGCCTCTCTCACATACCTCCAAGTCTAGCACAGGCAGTGAACAACTGCAGATTGTTCTATATCTCCTACAAGGTAGTCCATGGCTGATCACAGGCAGTGTGTGACCTAGGCCCACACTAGACCCCCTTCCAAGATGCCACAGATCCAATACTTGGAGGTTAGCTTCAGACCATGGCAGAACACCATCCCATCGGTCTCACAAGCTGCACACGTAAAGAATAGTCCCAACAGACACCAGAGCCCATTTGGGTGAATCCCACTCAGTGAAATAAGCCCCCTGCACATCAACCCATAAGTTACAAACATAGCAAAAAGCCCACTAATGTAGCAATAGCCATCAAAGCTCAACTATAACAGAAGACCCACAACCCACACAAGGAACATTCCTAAAGTACCTAGATCATGTGACTAAGGAAACTGTGCCAGAGTCCCAGAGGGCATCTATTTTGTAAGGCCACCTGGCTAAGACTAGGACACATAGCAGATCTACCTACTGTATAGAAACAAACACAGAGAGGCAGTCAAAATGAGGAAACAAAGAAAGACGTCTCAAATGAAAAAGGAAACTCCAGAAAAAGAACTAAATGAAATGGAAGCAAGCAACTAGCAGATACAGAGTTCAAAAGAATGCTAAAAGATGCTAAGAAAACAAAACAACAACAACAAAAAACCTTAGAAATATAAAGAGACAGCAAGCAAATTAATGGACATAGAAACAAAAAAGAACCAGTAAGAAGTGAAGAATACAACTGAAGTGAAGAATGCACTAAGGATTCACCAGTAGACTGGATAAAGCAGAGGCTTGAATCAGTGACTAGGAATACAGTGTAGGAGAAAACACTCAAACAGAACAGTAAAAATTAAAAAGGAACCCCTGAAAATGAGAATAGGTTAAGAGACTTCTGAGACAACATCATGTGTAGCAACATTTGCATCATAGGGGTACCAGAAAGAGAAAAGAGTGAGGAAGAGATTGAAAACTTATTTGAAAAAATAATTATTGAAAAGTTTCCTAACCTGATGAAGGAAATAGACATATAAGCCTAGGAAGCACAGTCTCAAACAAGACAAATCAAAACAGGCCCATACCAAGAATATTATAATTAAAATGACAAAGTTTAAAGACAAAGAGAGAATCCTAAAAGGAGTAAGAGGAGGGTAACTCGTAACTCATAAGGGAGCTCCCATAAGATTTTCAGCTGATTTCTCAACAAAAATTTTGCAAGCCAAAATGGATTGGCAAAAAATATTCAAGGTGATGAAAAACAAGGACCTGCATACAACCAAGGTTATTCTATCCATCAAGGTTAGAATGTAAACTCAAATGACAGATAAAGATCTTCCCAGACAAGAAAAAGCTAAAGGAGTTCATCACCTCCAAACCAGTATTACAAGTAATGTTAGAGAGATTTATTTAAGACAAAAAAATCAATCAATCAATCAAAATTATAAATAATAAAATAGCAGTAGTAATGTATCTATCAACAATTACTTTCAATGAAAATGGATAAATGCTCCAATCAGAAGACATAGGAGGACTAAATAAATAAGAAAACAAAACCCTTATTTCTGAGACTTACAAGAGACTCACGTCAGATTGAAAGACACACATAAAAGGTAGAGGAATGAAAAAACGTATTTCATGAAAATGGAAGTGGAAAAAATTGGGGGGGGTGCTGGGATAGCAATACTTATACCAGACAAAGTAGACTTTAAAACACAGGCTATAACAAGAGAACGAGGAACCCAGTAATCTCTTCTGGTTATTTATCTAAATAAATCCAAAATACTATTTTGAGGGAATATGTGTATCCATATGTCCATTGCAGTATTGTTTATAATGGCTAACTTGTGGAAGCAGCCTGGGTGTCTGTCAATGGAAGAATGAATAAAGAGGAGGTGGTACATGTTTGTATACAATAAAATATTGTTTGGCTATGGAGGGAACGAATTTTTGCCATCTGCTATGGCATGGATAAACCTCGAGGCTATTGTGCTGAGTGCGGTGTGAGACAAAGAAAGACAGATGCAAGGTGTTTTTGCTTATATGTGGAATATAAAGAACAAAATAAACAAACAAAACAAAACAAAAATAACTATTGCTATTATAACCATTAACAAGCAGAATTGTCACTGTAGAAAATCAAGCCAGTGATTATGTAAAACAAATTTGACCATTCCCTTACTGCAAAGGAACTTAACAACATTTTTTTAAAAGAGAATAAAAACATTACCGTAACTATTATTAAGGAAAGATAATATAATATGATCTTACCAGTTAGTAGCTGGGATTTAAGAAGGATACAAGAACAAGTAGAATAGAAGCAATCAACCTATTCCTAACTAAGGAAATAATGAGAGCATTGCAAGAACAAGGCAAAATTAATTTTAAAGATACCAATGGCATATATAGAATACACATATATCTTAATTTGTGAATCATTTGGCATATCTAAGTATCTAGGGAAAATATTAAACTGTTAACAAATTATCAACTACTTTGAATATGAAAGTTAAAATTGTTTGGTGGTGATTAAAACACTTTTATATAAAAATTCTAAGGATAAAAATAGGAGTAAAGGGGAAAGCCGGGACGGCTCAGCGGGTTGAGCGCTCGCTTTGAGGCCACGAGGACCGAGGATCGAATCCCGGCTCCGGCCCAGGCAGGACCCACATGCTGAACTGGGGAGTTCCCACAGTTCAGTTCTCTAGCTGTCTCTGTCTCTGTCTCTCTCTCTATCTGTCAAAAGTAAAATAGAAATAAATATGCACTGAA
>PVKE010013594.1:0-36305 GCA_004027555.1 Craseonycteris thonglongyai | reverse complement strand
TGGGCTTTGCCTCTTGGTATCCCTGGACTTCTGGTTCCATCTTTGTAGAAGAAAGGATGGACAGAGAATCCCCACAAGCTCTTTCAGCCCTAAGTTTGCTTGGAATCTTGTCTTATCTCTTTAGTTGTCATGTTCCCAGATCCCTAGTTCTAAAATAGTCCCTCTATATTAATTAAGAATTACCTTTTTCTGAGGGAAGGCTTCTAGAATAGTTCCTCGTTAGCTCTTACACTCAGGAGACAACCCAAATTTCCCAAGCTGAGGTCCAAAAGTAGGCTGATCAGATGTACTGCTTTAAATAGGACAGAAAACTATGGTACTGTCTCATTTCCAGTGGTATGTATGGTCAGCCTAGTCTCACTGGGCTGAGTTAAAAGTGTCAGTACGCTGAAGTCAAGGTGTCAAATAGACCATTTGAACTGGGATAGTACCATTGTTCTCTGTTCCATTTAAAATGGTACATCTGGTCAGCCTCATAAAGGGTGCATATCATTAAATACTGAATTATCCAACCCTTCTCCACCACTCACCACTTATTTTCCCAGATGAAGAAACTAAGGCTCAGAGAGGTCAAGTGATCTGCTTGCTCAAAGTCTCATAGTGTCAGAAACTAGATCCCCTGTTCCAGGCAAGAGGCTTTCTGCCAAGCAGCTGTGCTATAATAACTCGATTACTCAATACTGGACACTTCGACTTGGCAAACAACTAATCCTAAAAGTAGAATACATTGATTCCTGACAGTATTTTAGAGTTCTTGGATGTTTCAAACACTTTTGAGCATTTTTGTGGGTTGAGAGAGGGAGCAAGGAGGGAGAAGAAGAGAGAAACAGAGAGACAGACATTTGTTTCCATGGAGAGTCCCCTTCTTTTGGTGGAAAGAACCTTGTCTTTAGGACGTGGGAACACAAGGGCTGTGTAACCATTCTCGTGATATTGACAATGGCTGGATATTTTCTGGACAGCCCTCGTATATTTCCTGCTACCCACCCCACTGCTTTTCAGGGTTAGTTCCTTCTCTAAGAAAGCAAGGACCAGGAGATGAGGATGAGGTCAAACTCTTACTTAAGATTCCCAGGTGGGACAGCTTGTTCCCACACCTTTAGTGTGAGGTAGGTTTCAATATAAAATTTCTAGGCTGCCATGTCATTTGCATTAAAACATCAGTTTGTTAGGTTGAGATGACAGCACATGACACATCCAAATAATTCTCCTGTCAAATCTATTCAGAGAAAGAGCAGGACTGAAGTACAGGAAAGCAAGTTTGAGAGAGATGGAGTTCTTTCTGACTGACAGAATAGAACATTTTCTCCCTGTTTTTAATTTAAGGCTCTGAAACTCTGGCTCTTAACTCAGGGAGCTGACATGTTTCCCAGCCTGAAATGATCCTGCTTATCATAAAGAAGGATGAAAAGATGACAAGGGTGTTCTCAATCGTATGTCAAAAGCCAAAGGATTCATAGACAAGAGAAAAATCTGCTGAATTTGACAAAATGCAATTTTGGAAGAAGGCTGTCCTTTCTCTGATATGACCATGAATTAGCTTCTGTTCTCCTCACCCCAAATAACTTGCCGAATGAGTTGGGATCACCTCACTATAAGTATTAAAAGGGTATCACAGAGATAGAAACAATGTTGGAATAATTTTGAGGATCACTAAAACGTCTTCTTCTAGTTAAGAAAATTGGACAGAGCGTGAAAATCCACCCACCAAAAATGGAAATCACAGTATCATGCTGACCAGCGAGAATTTTTGGAGGGTTGAATGTGTTTAGGTGGAAAATGTGGGATTTGAGGTTCCTCTTGTGCCTTCTGCGAGTCACATGATCCTGGAGGAGTTACTTATTCTCTTCTGAGCTTCAGGTTTCTCATGTACAAAATGAGAGGCAAGAACATCTTGCCTCACAGAGTTGTGAAAACGATCATAATTATTTACTGCGTGTTTTCCATGTGTCAGACATTGAGCTAAACAGTTTATGGACATTATTTAATTTAATTCTCAAAATAACCCCAAGAAGCAGGTATTATTAATTTTATATCCTAGGTATATAAACTGAGGCTCAGAGAAATTGTTGGAATTCAGCCAGCTAGGAAGTGACAGATTAGGATTTGAATCCAATTTGGTCTAATGTTCCTAATCACTGTTCTGTAAGTAAAGTTGTTCTTTGTCAGATGCGGCCATCATACAACAGTTAGTAATCCTTGTAACCATTTCGTAGTCATCTGTGAAGATAATTTCAGTGACTTAGTGTCTTCAGACTAGTAGCATTGTTTATGTGTCAACTAGCATTTTTTTATAATATGATAATAGCTATCATATATTGAGTGCCTATGCTGTGGTGAACTCTGTTCTTATCACTTGAGATGTTTTCACTCATTTAATGCCCACAGCAGCTTTATTAAGTAGGTGCTATATTATCCCCATTTCACAGATGTGGAAACTAGGACACTGAGATCTTTAGTAACTTGCCCAGAATCCCACTGTTGGTCAGTGTCAGAGCTGGGGTTTGAACTTTGAATTTGTAGAACCAAAGTGTATATCATCTCCTCACGTGAAGTTTGGGTCTAAACATTGGCTGAGTGAACTAACAACATGCATTCTTGTTTACCTGTCTGAGGGACCAGAGTGATTGCTGATGCTTCAGGGTTGATGGGTGGGAGCTCTTCTGTGTAGATGTGTCTGGGACATCTGGCCACAGGACCAATTGTTTTCCCTCCAATAGTCTCCTGAGGGTCCTCCTATCTTTATTAATCAGAGGATCTCAGAAAACTTCGAGTCACTGTTTGTCCCAGGCAGCCCCAACTGCTAACCCTCTTCAATGAAGCTCAGGACTCATCCCCAGGCTGGTTCTTGCCTTTATAGCTAGAGAATTGGGAACATGATGGGGAAGGTAGAAGGAAGACCGTGAGGAGGTAAATCCAGCACATATGATCTATGGTTGGTTTCTTCCAAGCAGCTGTTTAGCCAACCTCTGCTCTGATCATCATAATATCCTTGTAATTTTCCTATGATGCACAAGGTAGGGGGTCCCCAACTCTAGAAGGGTTGAAAACAATTAAAATTATATTTTAGCAATCAGTGCTCTTAATTATAAACAAGAGAACTTGAGGCATCTTATAGCAACACTGAACTTATTAGAGGACTAAGTAGTTCATAGAATAACAGAAAGGCCAGAGGAATGGATTCAGAAATGGAAGAAGAAGTAAGAAGGGGTGCACAGAGAACCAACCTAGTTTTGTACCATGGTCACTGCTGGTGAACACGGGGCACTACCATGTGGCCATGGTTGGACCCTGCTCCATCAGAGTTCTGCAACCGCCCTTGTCTTTTGAATCACTTGCTTCAGATTCAAAGTCAGGCTGCAATAACTAGTTGGCTCATTTTCAAATCCTATGTCTGCATAGTAGCTGCCAGACGTTAGAAGAGCAAAGGCTTTTTAGCTACTGATTTGGAGGTTAGGCAGTCTGAGTGTGACAGCTGGCCACCACGTAATTACTGATCTATTTGCCTGAAACCTAATTTACCATATTTAATCCAGAGTGAACGCTGTGGAGGAATATCTCCATTTTATAGCTGTGGACCTGGGAGCTAGAGAGGGCTAGTAACTAACTCATTTCACATGATTCCTAATGTCAACATCACCTTTTTAGCAAGATGCTTATCAACCTGAGAAGCATTGCCTTAGGCAGGAAGAGTAATGCTTTTATTCTCAGATTGCTTGAACGGAAAACTTACCCTTTCTCTGGATAGAACTAAGGATCTAATTGTCCCCTGTAAAGTGCTCCAGCGTTCTTGACATTCTGGCAGGAGCAGAGCCTGAGGTGTCTGGAGGGGAAGGCAGTTAAAATGAAGTGTAGTCTATAAAATGCACCATTTATTTCTATATATTCATTTGCATCTGGTACGCACAGAGCTGTTACATATATTCCCAAAGAACAGAAACATTATCCATTTCCATAATTTTTGAATTATAGAAATATTTAGTCAAACTGAAAATAACAGCGAGCTTTTATAGGCTGTTGTAGTGATTGAAAGGCCCTGACAAGTGTCTCATAGTTTGCAGTCATGGGAAACACATGTGCGGGTCTCCTTAAGGGAGCGAAGATGTGAGAATGTCATGGAGACCAGAAGGAGATGCTTCCTATAGGATTTCAGAAGGCTCTGAGGCCAAGGAAGGACCTCAGAGACAGAGAGGGAAGACCTTCAACTTAAGCTGAATCACCAGCACGCCCTGGGGTTGGGTAGGCAGCACCCACAACACATTCTAGACAGTCCAACCCCAACTGACGTGGCCATTCGATGGGTTAGCAAAATGTCTTTCCCCGTGCAGGACCGGAGTGGGGAAGTAGGTGGCCACGATTCACAATTCAGGAATGTCTATTTTTTTTTTTTTTAAGCAGGGTTTCTGCACTATGTCACATTTGGGAAAAACATGTTTTCCTCATTTGTCTTTGTAAAAAGAAAGGCAAAAAGAGAAAGAGACCACATGGTCAAGTCAGAAGCCAGAAGACATGACTAAGAACTGGGCCCACCAATGACTACCTGGCTGATCCTGGACACACTATTGAATTCTTCAGAGTCTTAGATCCTTGCCTACCTCATAGGATTAAGTTAGATAAGTTTAAAAAATGTCTGTGTAACTTCAAACAATACAGTAGTACCCCTTTATCTGATGGGGATACGTTCCAACACCCCCAGTGGATGCCTGAAACTATGGATAGTACTGATACACATGGATATGTGTGTGTGTGTGTGTGTGTGTGTGTGTATATATATATATATATACATATATAAATACACACATACACATATATATACACATATATACATATATATACACACATACACATACATACACACACATATATATACACATATATACATACATATACATATGTATATATGTGTGTGTATATACACACACACATACACTATGTTTTTTCCTATACATATGTAACTTACACTTAAAGGAAGCATTTATATCTTCTCTTTGGAATATCTGAATTGCCAGCATTACTACTCTTGTGCTTTGGGGCCATTATGAAATAAAATGAGGGTTACTTGAACACAAGCATTGCAGTATAGTGACAGTTTTTCTCATAACCAGGATGGCTATGAAGTGACTATTGGCTGAGAAGCATACAGAGCAGCATGGAGACTTTGGACAAAGAAACGATTCATGTCTAGGGCTGATGGAGCAAAACAGCAAGGGAGTTCATCATGCTACTGAGAATGGTGTGCAATTTAAAACTTATGAATTGCTTATTTCTGGGATTTTCCATTTAATAGTTTCTCACAGTGGTTAACTTAAACCACAGAAAGTGAAACTTTGGATAAGGAGGAACTACTGTATTCAATTGTGAGGTGTCAAACGAAAATGTGCTCAATTCCAACTTGAGTATAATTTGAAACTTTTTTTTTCTAAAATTCAAGTTAAAAACTCAATAAACACAAAGAACACATAATAGATCAATGTATAATCCAGAAACCTCAAAATGGTGGAAAATATGGGGCATTTCTAGTAAAAATGATGGAATGGATGTACTTTTGTAATACTTTTATACCCTCCTGAACCCCAGTAAAACAACAGTAAAAGATTTGTTAAGAGCTTAAATACTCAAGGAAGGTAAGAATGGAGAGACAATACAGTGATAAAACTTAGGAGGCTGAAAAGCGATTGAATGAGTGGAAAGGGATTTTTAGAAAACTGAATGGGGAAGCCGGGATGGCTCAGTGGGTTAAGTGCTCACTTTGCAGCGCCCGGGACCAAGGATCGAATCCTGGCCCCGGCCCGTGCGGACCCATGTGCTGAACTGGGTGCTCCCCCAGTTCAGTTCTCTCTCTGTCTCTATATCTCTCTCTCTCTCTCTCTGTCAAAAAACAATTAAAAATAAATAAATAAATAAATAAATGTTTAAAAAAAAAAACCCCAAAACCTGAATGATAATAGATACCTGGGCATCCACAAAACCTCTACAGCACCGTCCTGCAGCCCTAGGGACTGACAGCACTTGAAAGCAGGTAGAGATGCATCTAAAATAAGGAGCATTGATTGGAGGTCTGTGTAAAGCCCAGTTCACTCCCAAGTCCCTTTTCCTGCTACACTCAGCCTGGAGATTGCCTTTCCCCTTCTCCAAGCAAAGCGTAGAGGTCCCTGGGGAAGGAACACAAAAGGTACCTGGCACAACTGAGGATGAAGTGTTCTGGAAAGTAAGGGCCCAACCTTCCTCCTCCAATGGGCTCCCAGAACTCACTGGGCAGGCATTTCTTGGCCACTCTGCAGGAATTAGGAGACCTGTTGCACTGAGAACCTAACCAGTCCAAGCTGTGAAACTTAAAAATACGGACTTGGGAGGTTCTGTAATAAATTACCCAGCCAGATTCTTTAACCAATATTTATTGAAGGCCTATTATGTGCCAGACAATTTTCTAAGTCCAAAAGATTCAGCAGGAAACAAAATAACAAAACAAAAAACAGAAACTATGGCCCTCAGGGAGCTTACATTTGAAAGGAGTGAAAGAGGCAATAAGAAAAGTAAATGAGTAAAACATAGAGTCAATTAGAGAAGGGGACAGCAAGGATCTGGGGAGGAGAGCGGAAGCTCGACCTGTAAACAAGGTGGTCAGGAGAAAGGGGATATTTGACCGAAAGGGGATCTTGGATGGAAGGCCTGGAGGAGCTGACGGAGTGAGCCTGGGAGCTCACTAGGTGAAGCGCTGCCCGGCAGAAAGAACAGTCAGATGAGACGGCGGCATTGGTGTCTGGCGTGGCCACAGAAAGTTTCAGAAGCCATAGTAACAGGAGAGGAGTGAATGCGAGGTCAAGATGAGGTCAAAGTGGCTAAGCGGGTGTGATAGGCTAAATAAAAGGCTCCAGCCATGTCCACATCTTAGTCCCAGAACTTGTACTTACCTTACATGGAAAATGCAACTTTGCAGATGTGATTAAACGGACCGTGAACTGGGAAGACTACACTGGATTATTCAGGTGAACCCCATGTAACCCCAAGCGTTCTTGTAAGTGAAAGAGGGAGGCAGGAGGGTCAGAGAAGGAGGCGTGGAGATGGAAGCAGACATGGCAAGAGGTTCCAGAGCTGAGGAATGCAGGCGGCTTCTAGAAACTGGAAAAGGCAAGGAACCAGATTCTCTCTCAGAGCCTCCAGGAGGAATGCGACCCTGCTGACACCTCCATTTTATGAATTCTGACCTCCAGAGCTGGAAAGCAATAAATGTGCGTTGTTTTAAGCCAGTAAGTTTGTGGTAATTTGTTACCAAAGCCATGGGAAACTAAGAGAGAAGTAAACAGCAAATTCAGCATAGTCCTTTATTTCCTAAAGTGAGAACTTTAAAAAAAGTTGGCCTTAATTTTTAATGAAAGTAGAAAAAAAAAATGCCCATATCATCACACACTTCTGAAGTGTTATTTATTGCTTGGAATACGATGACTTAAAAATATTATCTAATATTCAGCCATTTAAAACTCTTAAGTAATATTTTCAGATTTCTTTGCCTTTAATGCGTAAGAATCTGTTCTTCCCATGAACATGAGCTTGCTAGGACTGGATAATTGAAGCAAATTTTAGTCTGCATTGATCCTTCCATGTTTTCCCCCATTTCTTGGAAATGACCAGCATGGGATATACTTCTGCCCTGAAGGATCTTGATTGCACGGAGCAGCGGTCACTAACGCCCAGGGCTGGAGACCCGCTCTGAAGAGAGAATACTGGGGTGGGGGAAAGGGTGGGTGGAGAGAGGGGGAGCTGCAAAGTCTTCTGGGGTGACAGCGTAGGGAGGCCGAGGTCTGCTGACTGAGGTGAGGGACAGCTGTGTGTCCCAGAGTGTGGCCTTCCCCTTGAAAGTCCCCAGGAGAAAGAAAGACCTTAAAGGACAGCGATGTATAAAAAACCAGTGTGTCTTTTTTTTTTTTTAATTAAACTACTAGACCAATAAGCCTGGCCTCGCTTTATAGGATGTCCAAGAAACAAATACAGTGTTTTTGCATTTGAGCCCTTTGAAGGAGATGAAGTGAGTGTCTTTGACTTGACGGGACATGGAGGCTGGGGGTTGAACTGAGGGGAGTGGATGGTCTGGAGGTGGGGACAAGAGTGTTGTCCTAGACACTGGGAAGGGGCAGTGCTTGTGGGGAGTGTATTGGCACCAGAGGATACCAATAGAGATGGACAGTAAATGCTTTTAGAGGATGCTGAGGGTTTCCTTGGTCCACAGAGCAGATGTGGGAAGGAAGGTCTTAGAAGTCACCTGGAGCAGCCATGCCAGACAGAGGAGGACTAACCCTCACCCGCTGCTTCTTGGAGGGAGGGCAATGGGTTATGGTCCATCCTCCTGCCCCTATTCCAGGCTCTGTGTAAGCCCCTGGGAATCCCATGTCATTCTAGAGAGGGCTTTTTAGCATCTGCTACAACTCTGTCTCTTTCAGCAGATGCCACATGGGCCAGACTTTGCTTCCACGCACTCGTGACAGTGTGTGGTTTAATGAGAGCGATGCTGTCATGCTTAATCCATACCTGGCTTGGCCACCAACCAGCTGGGTAACATCGGTTAGGTTCTTAACCTCTGTGGGCTTCACTTTCTATCTCCTCTGTCAATAAAGAGACTGAGGCATAAGCTTTTTTTTTTTAAATATGTGTTTTTTAAAGATTTATTTTATTGTTTTTGACAGAGACAGAGAGAGACAGAGAGAAGGGGGAGGGCCCAGAGAAGTCTCCATAGTTGTATGACGTCGGTTTTCACCATGGTTTTGTTTCACACAGGTGGGCAAGGGCCGCGCAGGGAGGGAACTGGGCTGGGGCCTCCTTGCGTGAGAGGCCTGCCCCTGTGAGCTGGGGGCTGAATTAGGGGACCTCCACACATGGAAATCTCACCCCAGTGAAAACCAAACTGGGAGCCTGAAGAGCACCTTAGTTCAGCATACAGCTCCACATGGGCTGGAGCTGGGATTCGATCTTTGCTGCAAAGTGAGCACTTAACCTGCTGAGCTATCCCGGCTTTTCCCCGACATAAGCTTTTATAACTACTAATTTTTGAGCTGGGTAGAAGACTTCTTGTATTCCTTCTCTCCTAATGAACCCTAACCTAAAGCAAAACCAAGTCAAACCATCAAATAGCACCACAAGCTAAAAATAGGTAAGATAATGTATTTATAAAACTACAATATTGTCTGAGAAGTACCACGAAGTATAGGAGAAAAAAATATCAAATATCATAAGGACAGTTTAGAAAAAGTGGGGAATTATTAAATAAAGTTGTCACCAAGTTTCACAAAATCCAGTTATTTTACTACTTCTTTTGCTAATATGTATCTAAAATGGCTGGGACAACTGAGTGAGCTATTTTAAAAGACCCTCCCGTGAGTGGACGATGGCAAAAAATCTTTCAACTGGCAAAATCCAAATTTCACCACTTGGGAAAACAGTTGGGCTGGAGTAGAAAATGGGATCCTTTTTGGCGTATAGAATTACATTGCCTTCGGACCTGTCAGTCATTACTCCAAACTGCCTAGAGACAGTGGTTTCACACAAAACTGGAACTTCTAGCACATTGAAGCCGGGTTCTCTGGGTGTTCCAATGTTGCTGCCAAGAGATATGAAAGTTATAATAAAAGTTCCAGAAATCTAGAGCTGTGTAGTTGCTATGGGAAGCATAGTGAAGAAATAGGCCTTTGAGTTTTTTTTCACCAAGATTGATGTTAAAACCATGTATATGATGGGATCTGAACTGCTCTTTTCAGAGCTGACTCCTTTCAAGCTCTAACGAGGAATTAAGCAGGGCCACTGTCACCTGAGCCAATGTGGGTTGATATCTACTTCTTGTTGCAGGGACCGGAGACTATCTGGACAATTTCCTTTGGATCCTACTCCAAACGTCTCTTCTAGTCTCATTGCCCAAAGTGACTGCTTTGGGTTGCCCCTACATGGGCTCCAGGACCCACGGCCTGCCCAGTTCAATGTCCCACAGGGAGCTTTGATCTTAATGGTGAGGAGCTTGCCAGAACTCTAGTCCATTACATTTGAGTGGTGCTATTCGTTAGTGTGCTGCTTTCTTGGTTCTGGGTTTTGAGAAGCTGGGACGATCTTTAAATGAGGAAAGCCTCACTGCTGTGAGAGCTTGGAACACGGCAGTGGCTTAATTGTAGAGCAGCTTATTCTCCATGGCTATTAACCAGGATAAGAAATCCCAAGCCCAACCTTTGCTTCAGTCATAAACTCTTATGATTATTCTAATCATATTTTATTATTTATTTATTCATTCATTTAATTACCCAAGAAACTCAGTCATCATGATAAATATTTTAGTAAAATATTAAAAAAAAATGAATACCAACATTCCATAATAAACAAAATATGAAGATTTTAAAATTAAGTAAGAATCTGTATTACTGTTCATCTTCTTGACCTGGCTCCAGTATGGCCTGGCATGGCAATTACTGATCCTGTTTGTACAGTGTTTTCCTACACCACTTCTGACACCAAACGCATGTTGGTTTTTTGTTCTCCAACACCAATATTTTCTCCAAAAAACTTGTCATTTTTTCCTTACCAGTTCTCCAATTCTTTAACTTCAATTGGGTGTTCAATAATTCAGTTCAGTTCAATCCAATCCAACCCAACCCAACCCAACCCAACTCAATACAATTCCATTTAATTCAGACACCAACTCTTGGAGTTTATGTAGATCACACAGGTTCAGGGCTCAGGCCCACAAGACTGCCTGTACTTGAGATGTCAGTTGAAAATGGATTATCCAAGGTGTCCACACTTCTGCCTGCTGACAACCATGTCAAAGTCACATGACTACCTCCTCATGTTCCACAATTCATAAGAATGACTCACAAAACTCAGAAAGCACTTTACTTACTATTAATATTACTGGCTTATTATAAAAGATACAACTCAGGAACAGCCAAGTGGAAGAGGTGTATAGAGCCCGGTATTGGGAGTGGGAGGACATGAAGAGCTTCGATGCCCTCTCAGGGCATACCAGCACCCTGAAGTGTTCATTAACCTGAAAGCTATTCACACCTCACAGGTTTAGGAGTTCTTTTGGAGGTCTCATTACATAGGCACGATAGATTAGATCATTGGCCATTGGTAGTTAACTCAATCTCCAGCCTTTGAAGTTAGAAGGTGGGGCTGAAAGTTCCAACCCTCTAATCACATGGTTGGTTCTGGTGAGAAGGCCCCACACTGAAACTATTTCTGGGTTCTTCCAAGAGTTACCTTATTAGGATATACTCTGCTTAAAAGGGGTTTGTTATGAATAACAAATGATGCTCCTGTCACTCAGGAAATTCCAAGGGTTTTAGGAGCTTTTTGCCAGGAATCAGACCAAGACCAACATGTATTTCTTCTTATAGTATGCTACTTTAAAAACAATTTTTGGTATTTTTTATTATGGATTTTTCTAATAATTTTGATTTTTAAAATTATTCCATTAAAATACTTATCTTGACTGCTGAGCTTTTTGACACCACCTTAACTTTGGTGTCTGAGGTGAGTGCCTTGGTCACCTCAGCCCTGCTTACTAAATTTACTAAAATTAAATATAGTGTGCTACTTTGAGAATTTGGATTTAGATAAAGTCTATAAGACATTCTATTTCTAGCAAACCTTTCCCTGGGCAAACTTAAATTCAGGTTTTGGCAAAAATGGCTTCATGGAATTTTTTCTGAATAGAAGGAAGGCAATTTTTTAAAAATTGAATTTGGAAAGTACAGAACTAACACCAATTCTGATTGGCAGAGATTAAACAAAGCTTGCTTTTTCTACTTTAAAGCTATAATTTAAAACGTTGCTGAAAGTGGAGTCAAAATTAGTACTTTGGTAAAGTCTCTAGTTCTCAGGTGCAATGCACGTTCTTAAGTTAGGTAGTTGAATCACACACTATAAGGCAATGACCTCACAACTGCATTAGTACTATAAGAGGAGGGACATGCAGGAATGAGCCGTTAGCTGGCAATGAACTTGAACATGCTTGAACACTTGGGTTAACTCTGTCCCTTAAACATAATCTAGATTTAAGAAAGGAGAACATTCCATAAGCCAAACTGACGTCTTTGATGGGCATTTTGTAGAAAGTTCTGGTCATTCCCCAACATTTCAGGAAGACAGAAAGTTAGTAGAGCTGGTGAGAAGAGCAGGTAGGATGAGGCCATGCTGACCCTGGGCCCTTGTTGTGTGCGGGACCTCATTAACTTCTTTCTTCCTAGGTCCTATACTTCCCATCAATGAAACCCAATAAATAAAACTTTCCTCTACCTTCTCAACATTCATCCTCACTGGTATGTTTTGAAAAGATAGTATGTGTTCTTAGAGTCACACAGTGAATTCCTAGAAAGAATAGGGCATAAAAATCCCTGGCAGTTATGTTCTTTGTGTCCTTTTCATCCCATTGTTGGGACAAGGCAACCCATGTGGGGAAGTTGGAGGACACAATGTCTTTCTCTTATCCCTCTTTCAGAGTCTTTGATTAAATTGCAACCATGTCACAAATGGGAAAGCCAGGCTGGTTCCAACTTAATGTATTTAGCTGTAAATAATCTTGCCTATGTCCCAATTTCTTCATCTGTAAATTGGAACTAATATTTATGTTGTAGCTCAAAGGGATTGAGTCAGGCCTAATGAGATCAGTAGTGTAGTGGGTTTGGCGCTTGTTGGATGGAAGGCATTATATAAATATGCCGTCATTTTCATTAGGATTATTTTCATCATAATTTTATGCTAAACACAGCTGTGGCAACATATGTTTTAAAGATTTAAATAAACATTTCTAAATTTGTGAAACCTGATGCACTTTTGCCCAATTTGGCTAAATTTGCCATCATTTTGAAAATTCTGAAGGCAAGGCTTTCAATTCACTGAGCCTTCCCCTGTGGCAAGGGGCTCACACACTGACAAGCATAATTTTCTTCTGTAAGCTGTTTAAAAACACAGCAAAATTGTCCAGTGTGATAGCCTGGCAATTTGGAGGTGGGGTCCCTCAGAGGAATTATGTGAGGGGAGAGTCACTTACAAAAGTAAAACTTGAGGTTATCGCAAAACCACCTACTACTAACACAATAGCTTGATTTCTGACAAGCAGAACAAATAGAAGCGGCTTAAGTGTTTATTTATTTCTTTATTTTATTTTATTTTTGACAGAGAGAGAGATACAGAGACAGAGAGAGAACTGAACTGGGGGAGCTCCCAGTTCAGCATATGGTTCCGCACGGGCCGGGGCCAGGATTCGATCCCCAGTCCCCGGTGCTGCAAAGTGAGTGCTTAACCCACTGAGCCATCCTGGCCTCCCCTATTTTATTTTTTAAAGATTTATTTTTATTGTTTTTGACAGAGAGACAGAGAGAGAGAGAGAGAGAGAGAGGAGGGAGGGCCCAGAACAGTCTCCATTGTTGCACATCATTGGTTTTGCCACATAGTTTTATTCCACAGGTGGGCGCGGGGCTGCACAGGGCAGGAACTGGGCCGGGGTCTCTCCCTGATGAGAACTGAACTGAGGGCACTCCCCAGTTCAGCATATGGGTCTGCATGGGCCAGGGCTGGGATTCGATCCTTGGTCCCTGGGGCTGCAAAGTGAGCGCCCAACCCACTGAGCCATCCCGGCTTCCCCTTAAGTGTTTTTTAACATGGAGGTCAAATCATGACCATATGTCTTTAGTAATTCAAAATATTGGCTGTGGGCCATTTGTATCTTGGGCCATCTTAGTGAGTATTTGTGTCACCTTTCCCTAGGATTAACTATGTGGTGACTCAGCTGTACAATTTAAATGGTCCCACACGAATCAGTTGTGCCCTTGGCGTGTGACATGGAACTAACCTTAAATAGAATTATAACAGCAAAAAGGACAAAAATCTTCTTTGGCCTTTTCTCCAAAGACTGATTGTCTTCAAAGGCTTTGAGTGCCAAGACCATAATTCCAAAGGCTCTTTTTTTTTTTTTTTTTTTTTTTTGTGATATAGATGAGTAACAAGATAAACTGAGTTCCATCCAAACATTGCATATTTGGGCCTTTTCTGAAGTGCCCACAACTGAATCAAATCATTATTGAGACAATGATTAATTAGTTTCACAACCCTACTACTGACTTCTTATTTATCTTAATACAAATATATCCTCTTTCTTAATAGGTTACATAAACTGGTGATTTTTGGAACATTAGAGCCTATCTCCAATTATCTTAGTTATACACTTTCAAAATATTTTTATTTGACTTATGAATACATGTCCCATAGAGTTTTGAGAAAGGAGGGTTTTTCAAACCAGATATTAATAGTTTGGGAGCCTCTGGCATGACTCAATGATGGTAGTGATGTCTCTACGTTGAGGCTTCGTGGGTGCTCTGGGGAAATGGAGCTGCTGAAAAAGCGTGCTGAGGAAGGTGAGAGTGACACATTTTTTCCAGGAGACAAAAGAAAGATGTTTTGCTTTTTTCCATGACACTAAGACTGTGTTTTTAAGCTAAAGAATCTCAAAAGTTATGAAACATTTCCTCAGGAATGAGCTTATTTTTATGCAGACTTTTAAAAGCAAATCTCTTTCTTTGTCTCTCTCCCCCTCTGTCTTTCTCTCTCTCTCTCTCTCTCACACACACACACTCACACACACACTCACACACATGCACACACACATCTCATTCTGTGGGTTGAAGGTGCTGCTGGGATTGTCCAGTTCATCGAATTCTGTAGATGAGTCTGTTGGTGGTGGTCCCTAGGACGGCCACTACAATGGCTTTAAATGCCTTCGCTTCTAAACCAGTTCATGAGAGTAGCAGGAAATCCGTGTTCTCCAAGAAGATCAGCTGTGCTCTCCTCAGAAACGTACCCTTCTCATGCTCCCTTTGCTTTTCCATCCAGGAAGAGGTACTGGAGGCAAGAATCTGGAAGATTTCCCTGGGCATCTCAAGGTACATCTGGGCGAGCTCTTTGGGTAGGCGAGAGCAGTGAGATAGGTCTGCAGAGACACTGTGATTCTGGCCTTTGTGCGATATGAACCCATTAGTGCTGGGGGAGGATGAATAAAGCCCACCCCCAAAGATATCTACATTCTAATCCCTGGAATCCCCGAAACCTTTTACTTTAAATGGTAAAAGAAACTGCAGATGGGATTAAGTTAGGGATCTTAAATTGGGAAAATTATCCTGAATTATCTGGTGCTTCCAATGCAGTCACAAGTGTCCTATTAAGGGGGAGGCAGCAGAACCTGAGGAAGGACAAAAGGCACTGTGAGGACAGAAGCAGTGAGACTGGAAGACGCTATACTCAGGGACTCGAAGGTGAGATGAAGCCACAAGTCAAGGAATGCAGATAGCTTCTAGAAGCTTGAAGAGGCTAGGGAACAGATTCTCCCTTGACCTTTCAGGAGAAAGGCAGCCCTGTGACCCAGTTTAGATTTCTGACCTCCAGAACTCCAAGAGAATAAATCTGTGTTGTTTAAAATTGTTATTTCTTAGAGCAGGAATAGGAAACTACTTTGGGCGTGGTTCAAAAACCGTCCTTAATGCTCGATAATTCACTAGAAGGATTCATAAAACTAAGGAAAGCTATTATACTCATGACTATGGTTTAATACAACAACAACAACAACAACAACAACAAAATACAGTTTAAAATCAACAAAAGGTAAAGGTATATGGGAAGTTACCACAAATTGGTTTTGTTAGCCTAAACTCTGATCAAACTGGTACAGCGTAGCCTGAGTCCCCAGGCATACAAATACACTCCATTCCAAGGACTCAGAAGTTACCTTCCAAGAGCTGGCCGAGGGCTGGTCCTGAAGACAGGCCTTTCTTTGGAATGTGCAGGGTTTGAACAATACAGGCTGGTTGAGTTAACCCTTTCCTACACAGAAAGCAATACAGATACTTAGGTTGATGAGGCCTGGGTACATCCAGGTTATAATTCTGGGTGAATTGCACACATTTATACTAAGCACACACTAGTTCAAAAAACTGTGTGAATTGTTCTTATTCATCAATGAATTAGACCAAATAAAAAAGCTCACTGTCTAGTGAAGGAGGAACCAGACAATATTTAAAAGATGATGGTAAGGATTTAAGAAGCCCTCAACAAGGAGGTAAAATTAGCGCTACAGTAGGAAGGATTTGCTGGGAGGGTAAAGGTGATCATGACTCTCCACCTGTGTGGAACAAAACCATGTCAAAAACTGATGATGTACAGCTATGGCTCTGGGCTTTCCCCCTTCTTTATGTCTCTCTCTGTCTCTGTCAGAAAAAAAAAAAAAAAAAAGAGTAGGCAGAGGGACAGGAGGCCCAGAGGTTTGAAGCCATAGGTCAGAAGTGATGATGGCAAAGGCCTGGAGCTTTGTTCACAGAGTAGCTTTTGAAGAAACAAGAAAACAAATATTCATGGGCATGCAGGGGATGGGGTGACAGGTGGGAGAAACCTGTGTCTTAAGAACCAAGGCTTTGGGTGTTCTGAACCAAAGGTGCCCCAAACACTGAGAGGGTAGCTCTCCAAGGAGGTGTTTACTGTTTACGAGCCTATGAGACAAGATCAATGAATAGCCAACATTCAATTCTCTGCACCCAAAGCTACAGGTATACCTGAGCTCTGGGCTGCTATGTACTAACTGTGCTCTTAGGCATGCTATTCTTCTGGCAGATCATCTATCTGTTTGACATCTGTTGCAATGTACGTGACAATACAGGCATTCTTTATTTTGTTGTGTTTGTCTTTATTGTGCTTCACAGGGGTTGGTGGTTTTTTTATAAACTGAAGGCAAGACACTCCACCAGCAAAAAGATCATATTATGACTCGTTTTACTATGGTGGCCTGGAACCGAACCTGAAGTATGTCCAAGGTAAGCCTTTGTAATGCTTACCTCACAGGGTTGGAGTCTTGAAGAAGAAACACTTTTAAATTATAAAGCGTGGGGAAGCCGGGATGGCTCAGTGGGTTAAGCGCTCACTTTGCAGCGCTGAGGACCAGGGATCGAGTCCCGGCCCCGACCCGTGCGGACCCGTGTGCTGGACTGGGAGCTCCCCCAGTTCGGTTCTCTCTCTGTCTCTGTATCTCTCTCTCTCTCAAAAAAACAAACAAACAAACAAACAATAAATAAATATAAAAAAAAAATTATAAAGTGTACTAATTATCATTATTATGATGGCTCCAGATCACCCATTCAGAATGACAAATTGAATGGACAGGGAGTTGTGAATTAGGGACTCTCTTGGCCATGAAATATCTGGAGTCCCTGGGTGCTTCCCTTCATCTCAGACTTCAGTGTCCTATTCTGTAAAATAAGGGGATTGTTCTAGGTTGCTGGTTCTCAACTGAAATATTTGACACCCTGGTGTGGGCTGACCTAAGGAACAGTAGAATCATAGTTAGATAGCTGGAAATTGTGCAATATTCATAGTTTTTAGAAAATGTGGGTTTATCACATGTCTCCCACATGAAAATTATCAAGAGAAAGGGAAAAACTGCTGACATAGGTAATCTGCAAGGCTCTCTCTAGCCTAAGAAGTTTATTCATCTTGTTCAAAATGTTCTACTTATGAAGATGCTGGAGTGACAGATACACCATAAAATGATTTTGGTCCAAAATAGTACAACCTAAAACATTCAAGATTATATTGAATGGCTCATTAATTTGGGAAAATAGAGATGATATTTGATTCTGCTTTTGCTGGGTATTTGTGTTTTTATTTTATTTATTTACTTTTCACATTTTAAGAATACTTTATTTATTTACTTATGAAATGTATTGAGGGTGACGTTGGTTAGTAAAATTATATATGTTTCAAGTGTATGATGCTATAATACATTATATATTTTTTAAAGATTTATTTTATTGTTTTTTTGACAGAGACAGAGACAGAGAGAGACAGAGAGAAGGAGGAGGGCCCAGAACAGTCTCCATAGTTGTACATCATCAGTTTTCAACAGGGTTTTATTCCACACAGGTGGGTGGGGGTTGCACAGGGAGGGAACTGGGGTGGGGGTCTCCTGCATGGGAGGCACACCCCCTGAGCCAGGGGCCAAACCTGGGGGTTAGGGAGGAGAATTCAACTGAGAACCTCCTACATGGGAAGCATGCCCCAGTTCAGGATATGGGTCTGCAACGCCTGGGCTGGGATTCAATCCTCAGTCCCCGGGGCTACAAAGTGAGCACTTAACCCACTGAGCCATCCCGGCTTCCCTTACATTATCTATATATTACATTGTGTGTTTACCACCCAGAGTCAATTCTCCTTCCATATTTTATTTATTTATGTTTGTTTGTTTTTGGCAGTGGTGAATTTCTGCTCATACTCAGTTTGTCATCAGTTCTGCCCTGCAGATATTTTACTGATTTATAAATGCCTTGCCTAGTTTGGTTATTTATTTATTTACTTATTTTTGCTGGGGGTAATTTGATCTGCTTGTCTTCATTAGATTTTAAGGAAAAGTTTACAGTTTATCAGCATCGTTTTCAAGTATATGACTGCTTCCCATAGTAACCTCAAATATTTCAAGCAAAGCCAAGTAAGAATTAAAATAATCAAATCTGGATTATCCAGAGCTATAGATGTATCCATTAGTAGCAGTGGTTCAGAGGCTCAGAAAATCAACTTCTATTTTTGAGTGTAGGCATAACTGATGCTCAGGAAATTCATGAACCTTTAAATTCAGTCATTGAAGATAGAATGTGATTGCCTGTCATCAATGGCTGTTTAGTTAGGAGGGTATGGATAAAAACACTGGGCATTTTTTCTATCTTCGTGGCCCAGGAAGGGCCACAGTCTCTGCTGTCCAGGGGTAATGTTGGAATTAAGAACATGTCCTATAGCTTCTTATCACAATTGCAGGACAAGAAAAAATAAAATAAAATAAAAACTTGGATTCACATTAAGCCTCTGTGTAAAACTGAAAGCATGTGAACTTTAAACCTGTTTAAAATGTTAAAAACCCATTAAAGTCAAAGCTGCAGAAGCTTATGAAGTAATATACAGGCGATTATTTGAAATCTTCTGTACAAGTCTGGCTGATCACTGGCCAACCCCATCACTGATTTCATCCCAGCCCCACACCGTGTTCCTGGCAGGAGTTCAGCAAATAAGCTCAAAGCGAACAATTCCTTCAAAATCAGTCAAATATAGTTTATGTGAAATGTCCTTACCACGAAATTACACATTTTAATGGAATTCTGCATGTGTTAAAACTCAATGTAATTAAATATAAAATTTATGATATAGCGTGTTTAGGAAACAGTGTAATTTTGGTTTGTGTGCCTTTGATTGTTCCCACACTGATCATATCCAAAAATAATTGTCATGAACCTTTTTACAGATGAGCTGCTTGAGAGATAGAAGTAATGTTTGCCATGAATTCAAAAAGCATTCATGTAGGGCTCCTGAAAGTCTGTCTTGTCTCATCTCTTTTGATGTTTTGCTATTAATTTCTCTCCTACTTTTACATTTCTGTCTGCTTTAGCGCTAGGCTTCCCTGCCCCTTGTTCTCTCGATTTTTCTCTACTCTCTGGTTTCTATATGCTCTCCACTTTCTTGTACATCATGATATAGATCTACTTGTACAGCTAAATGTGAGGGTTTAGCTTTTTGGTTGTTGTTGTTTTGTTAAATGAGAGTATGGTTTTAAATATACTTTAAGTATTTGAGTATTTAGAAATGCAGTAAGCTTTGTAAACATTATTTGATGAGAGTCATTAAAGTTAAGACCTATGAATGTGGAAATCCAGGACAATTGAAATAAAGATATCAGGCTAAGAGAAGACAGAACAGCCTGTTAGGTAAGGAACTCAGTCACTTCCCCTGATTATTTAAAACACCAGAAAGTATCAATTGTTTAGGTTTCTAAGAGTTCCATTATAGTCTGACTTATAAATGTGATGTGCACCATCAGTTTCTATAAATGAAACCAGTAGCTGAGATTTTAAATAATACAGTCATACCTTGGTACTCGATTGCTTTGAAACTTGTCAAATTTGGTATTTGATGAATTTTGACGTGAAAATTTTGTTCTGGTGCTTGTCATTTGTTTGGTGCATGTCATGCCTCCCAGAACCAATTAACAATGAGTACCAAGGTACCACTGTGTTATAAATTTTAAGTTTTCTGGGTTTTTCAGATTTCATCAGTGCTAAGTAGAGACATAGCCTCATTAATATTAATAACAACTCTCCTACTCACCTGACTGTGAGAAGTAAGGTATTTTAGAGAGTCCCCATCCTGAATATTCCTGGGAAACCCATTAGTGGTAACAGAGTTTATAAATGAATCCTGATGGTGGTCACCATTGTGGAGAACTCAAGCAAGATTTACCATCCTGGACCCTAGCATTTCCACAAAGAAGCTGCTTAAGTCTGAAACTTTCCTCCCTGTGCAGCTTTCTGGAATATTAGCCAGGCCTAAATGGTGATGAACTTGGAAACTCACCCGTGGAGAGTGCTCACTTTCCTAATGAAAGAGGTGCCTCCTATAGCAGGCTCAGCCATAAACCTGCAGCCAAGATGCCCTGTAGTTATATTTAAAGCACCAAGTTTCAAATCATATTAGTTTACCAGCGCTGCCGCCATAACCAAATACCTCAACCTGGTTGCTTAAATAACAGAAATTTATTGTTTTCAAGTTGTGGAGGCCAGAAGTCCAAGCTCAAGGTGTCAATTCTTTTGGTTACTTCTGAGGGATGTGCAGAAGAATCTTTTCCAGAACCTCCCACGGGCACTGCCCATTCATTGTTATACAATTCTAATCCTGGCCAGATGGCCTGCCTTGCTCCTCTGACTGAACTCACCGTGCGCCTACTGTATGCAAACTACTGTGAGACTTAAAGATAAGAAGACATAGAGGTTCCACCCTCCAGAGGTTGTGGAGGCCTGTCCAGAGTCCCTACAATAGGAGGGAGGCACCTATACTGAGTATCATATCAACTCCCAAAAGCAAATTAAAAAATCCAAGTGAAATAATAGCAGCTGAGCAAACTGCAGGGTGCTGATGGGAATAGTCAAGTGGGATGACTCAGTAGGACTGGCTAGATATTGAGCCAGATTTGTGGTAAGAGCATTCAACCAGGTAGCTTGGAAAATATATTAGAAGACAATCAATCAATGTCAAACACTGTCTTTAGGAATGTGGGTCTCAGGGTCCTCTGAGGATGTGTTATTGCTGATGGAATAAAACCTATTATGTAAGGGTGTGTTCAAAGGTCATTGTGAAGGCTTTGTATTTTATTTTCTCTTAGTTTGGCAACCTCCACAAATAATGGTGCACAGTAGATTCGGAATGATTGGAAATTTTCTTCCTGGAACTCAGATCATACACACTGATTGGGTATTTGCATCAGATTCCTATTTAGCTATTCATCATTTTTGCTAGTCAGCTCATGGTGTGTCTAGCACGTCGTAGAAACCTTTGATCCTGTCTCAAATAAAATAGGCTAATGCACATTTATTTTTGCTATTTTCATTATCACTAAACGAAACGCCAGAAAACATTTTAATATTACCTCTAGAGAAAATAAACCACTTTTCTAACTGACATCAGTTCTGTCTTTTCATAAAGTGGAACCACACGATTGGAATGCTCCATCTCTACTAGGCCAAAGGCACATGTAGCCTCCTCCTAATGTTTCGAAGCTGTAGTACACAGAGCTCCTGTCCTGGGTCTCCTTGTGGAAGAAGCTGCTCATCAGAGCCCATTAAAGGACAGAAAAATAAACCATGGCATAAATAGTTTTGCATTTTCTCCCCTTTGGTATATAGTCTTGTCAGTGTTCTTTTATTGAGGCAAAGAACAAAAGATTCTTCTGTGTTGTTTCTGTAGTAATCCTAGACTGAAAAGCTAGCTCAACAACAGAAGAGAAATGTGTTTCATGAATCCTACTAAAGGGCACACGGGGCTAGCACTGGGACAGATTGCCCATCAGGTAGTTTAGGGAATATTGTGAGTTTGGTGCATTGAAAAACTAAGAAAACGAGATATCGCTTGCTACCTGGAGGGGAAGAAGCTTCCAGTGTCTCAAGCACTTATTCATTCAAAATCTGTTTCCTGTGGACTTTTCCAAGTGCTAGGGATAAAAGAGTGAAAAACACGTAGTAATTTCTAGTGCTAGAGACAGACAATATATAAGGCAAATAAATAAGGTAGGGACTCTCCTCTGTCCTTCTACCCCCAAGTCCTACAGTACTGTGCATACAATAGGAGCATGATGAGTGTGGTTAGAGAGCCTGTGGCTGGGGTTGGAGATTGTGCAGCATTGAGGAGGCTCTTCCTAGGGAAGCTTCCTTGGAGGTTTCTAACTTCGAGAAGCCGAAGCTACAGTGTTGTGTGACTGTTGTTGGTGGCAGTAAAGGCATCTTCAGAAACAGAAGCCAAATAAACAATGGTAAAATATATAGTGTGCCAGATAGTGCAAAGAAAAAAAATGAAGTTTGGAAGGAGACTAGGAATGTTAATGGGGCAAACGATTTTAGGGAACTCTCAGTCATCATCAACGAAAAGGATTTGGAACTATAACGAAAGAGTCAAGTACTTATTAAGAACCTAAGCAAAAACTGGAGCAAGCCTTTGTGTCGACCTCGGATGTATTAAGCAACAGTAGGGTGCAGGGTTATGAGGCAGAAATTCTGGCCCAAGCTGTCCCTTTTGGCTAGATAAACTTGAGTGAATCATTTAACCTCCCTGAGCCACAGATTCATCATCTGTATACTGGAGAACGACATCTCATGGCCTGCTGCCCACAAAGCAGGGTTATGGTGAGAGCCTAATAAATATTAAATCTGCAAATTCTTTGCTGGCATCAGAGCTCTGAGATTGCGTGGCAAACACAGATGGCCAAGGACGCTCCTCCCCCAAGAACTTCTGATTCAGTAGATCAGAGTTGAACCCAGAATCAAATGCAGTGATTCTCAGTCGTAAGTGAACATGAGAATCTCCTAGGAAGCTCCTGAATAATACAGATCCTCCAGGCCAACTCCAGACTAATTAAATCAGAGCTTCTGAGTTGCAGGCCTAGGTATTTTTATATAGAGCTAATATAGAGACAGGTTATTAGTCAACAGTTGAGTGAAATCCATGCCACTGTGAATGAGTAGAGTCACAAGATATTGGAAGGTCTCAACCACCTTCTTCTAAGTCCCTCACTTCATTTATAGTAAGTGCTAGGTCATTCCAGGGTAGGAAACTGCATCTCAGGTACTCAGACGCACATGAAATCTTTCCAGATGCCCAAGGATTGCTCCTATTTTTGCCTAATTCCAGAGGAGGAGAATGCATAGTTTCTCTCTTTCCATTACTTAATCATGCTCACAAGGGGGAATCCATCCTTTAGGTGTCTCCTAGTCTCTCAGTGTAATGACACAGTGTGACAAGAAATGCACAAGAGACCCGAGTGTCTAAATGCAAAGATTGACTCATGTCAAACATTAGCATGAGGATAGAACTATAATAGCACATTTTCCTTAGTTTCTGTTATCTTTGATTCAGAATAGAAGTAAACAGTGATGTGCATCAACTCTGAAAATAATTCCAAATTAAAGTACCCTGGAGTCCAAAGTGTCAAGTGCAACTTGGTGAGAGGAGAGACTTCACTTATTGTCCACAAGACTGACCACATAGACTCATTTGCAAACAGGAATGGTTTCTTAAAAAAAAAAAAGAAGAAGAAGAAGAAAGAAAGAAGGTAGAACTAGCTCAGATTATTATGGAATTTTCTAGTTAAATACAAATATCAAATAATGGGATCCCACCCTACGGACAGTTTTGTATCTTGAAATTATGTTAGATCTTTTTCTCTTTCTTTCAATTACTTTGTAATCTCTGCCACATATGTATATGTGGGAAGATGTGAAACTTGAAGAGGAAGTATAAGAGAAGAAAAAATGATCCCAGGTTCATGCATGGGGAGCAGTTTCTGTGGCACAAAGTGCTCAGGAGTGATTGAAGTGGGTGACAAGTAGGAGTGGGGAGAGCTGGGAAAAGCAGCTCTGTGCCAGGTGGTCATTGAGCTGTCTACCAGTTCACCTAGCTTGTCTTTCTAATTATCTAGAATGTCACAAGAACCCCTGAAACTCCAACAATTACTTGCTGGGACCAGGTGGTCCCGCAGTCTCTTACAGAGCTAAAATACAGCATTTTAACTCTATCAATCCATTTTTGAACGGTCTTATTTTCCCTTGGTAATTACTACCTTAAATTACCATGTAAGAGAAAGATTTTAATCTTGGGATCTCAGTTTTGTGAAACCGTATTTATAAGCCCAGACCAGTTCCATTTTTACATTTTACAAAGTAAGATAAGAAACATCTGATCCTTTGCAAAGAAGGACAAGTATTTCATTTGGTTGTTTAAGAGCTAGTTTAAAAGGTCGTTCGTAACACATTTTCAACAAAATTCTTATAAATGAAAACAGCTGATTTCTATTCTTCAGTCAACAGAAAAGAAAAAGAAAAACCATCGTGTTTAGAAGGAAAATATGAGAAATTTACGATTTCATTAAGACTTCAAGGCTAACCTCATTGTTTAGAATACCTTTTAAAAATGTCATGAGGAGCTCACAGTAGTAAACTATGCCACTTACATTGAGTCATCTTTATATCTATTAATTTTGGCTTTGTGCTGCTCTTACTTAAAAGCTATTCAAATTATTTTTTGTGACTCCACATTTTTTCATTTTTGACCATTGCCTTATTAGTCTTATTTATTCAGATGTTCCAGAAATAATTGTCCCCAGCATGTAAGTACACATTAACACACTTGGTAAGTTTCTCCTTGCTTATTTTCTCCCTTCCTTCTACTGATTCAATAAATCAGTCAAGAATGAGTCAAAGTTGGATGACTGCAGTTCATAGTTCTGCATTAAAACTGATGCCACAGTATAGAAAACTCTATGAAAATTGTTTTCAGGAGTAATAATTTGATTTTTTTTTAAATTCTCAATGAAATTGGGTTTCCCCTATTAAACTATATCAGGTAAATGCAAATTCAATAAATTGACCTTAATTATGTGATTATTTCTGAGGGAATTATTATTGTTGTTGATATATTGTATTATTTTAAGTGATCTGTAATAATGCAATTTTATCACTTCTCTCAGACTTAGGGTTCAGCCTTTTCAGTTGGATTTTTTAATAGTACTAGAATACTATCTACATGCGCAGAAGGTAACTGGTAGGTTTTTATTGACTAAATAGTTATCACCTTGGCTACTGTCAAGTCTGTTTATCTTTTCTCTCACTTTTCACACTATCCTCATGAGGTAGGTATGGCAAGAATGATGATCTTCATTCTTTTTTTTTAAAGATTTATTTTATTGTTTTTTGATAGAGACAAACAGACAGAGACAGAGACAGAGACAGAGGGAAGGAGGGTCCAGAGCAGTCTCTGTAGTTGTACTCCATTAGTTTTCTACATAATTTTATTCCACAGGTGGGGAGGAACAGGAACCAGGCCTGGGTCTTGCTTCAGTGAGAACTGAACTGGGGGCACAACCCAGTTCAGCACATGGGTCCAAATGCGACGGGCCAGGATTTGATCCTTTAACCCCAGGACCACAAGATAAGAGCTCAATTCGCCGAACCATCCTGGCATCCCTAATTTCAATTTTTTTAAAGATTTTATTTTATTGTTTGAGAGAAGGTGAGAGAGAAAGAGAAGGGGGAGGGCCCAGAGCAGTTTCCATAGTGGTACGTCATTAGCTGTGACAGTTTCATTCCATATAAGTGGTTGTGGGGCTGCATGGAGCGGGAACCGAACTGGGGGCCTCCTACGTGGGCAGTAAGAACCTTCACCGCAGCGCTCGATGGTTACCAGTTGTGCCACAGTTCAGCATATAGGTTTAGCTCAGGTTGTGGTCAGGATTTGATCCCTGAACCTTATAGTTGCAAGGCAAGTGCTCAACCTGTTGAGCTACCCTGGTATCCCTTTAATTTCAATTTTAAAATAGTTTTTCTTTAATTACAAATGAATGCATACTATATGAATACAACTATGCCAGGTACCATCTTTGTCCAGGTACCACCAGGAGCAGACCCGTAGTAAATCAAAGTTAGACGTACTGGGAAGCACTGCAATAAGAGGGTGCTATGGAGGCTTACAATAGGCTTAAGCTTGTATTGGTTGATTTGGGGTAGGATTCAAGGGTGTGTGGTTTTTGCTCTGCATTAGGGAAGTTCTTTGAGTGTCTTAATTTTTATTGAGGTAGAAGAACAGAGTGCACTAATGCTCTAAGTGGCAAAATCACTACAGTCACTCATGTTTGGCTATTTGTGGTTTGCGTGGTGTTTTTGTTTTTGTCTGTGCTCAGACATGTTTACAAAGTGGTCTTGTGTTTGTCTTTCACCATCACAGTCACAGATAAAGGTGTGAAATTGTTTATGTTCCTCAGGAGAACACTATGGTTCAGCTATTAGAGCCAGTCCAGCTCCCAGCCACAGCTGTCAGGAGCTCCTTTTTTCTTTCTTGCTTGGAACACGCGAAACACACACACACACACACACACACAGAGAAAAACCACAACAAACAAGCCAGAAATACCGGTAATTGCATGCACCCTTCGGAGATAACCAAATTAAGATTTTTGCTGTAGATCCTTTTCATATTTTTCCCAGGCATGTAACTATCATCAAAATAATAGTAACATTTATCAAACAAGGCTTTGTAACCTGCTTTTTCACTTAGCATGATAGCAAGCACATTTTTCTCATGTCAACAAATATTTTTCTACAACATGATTTTTCTTATTGGCTGCAAATATTTCATGAGATTAATGGCCTATAATTTACTTAATCAATTCCATATTGCATATATTTACATTATTTGACAGTCTTTAGCTATCATAAATAATGCTGGGATAGGTATCCTTGGATATCTGATAATTTCCTTGTAATAAATTCCTAAAATCATGATTGCTTGCTCAAAGAACAGTTATAATTTTCAAGGATTTATAGTTGAGATAATCATGTTTTAGGCCAATAGCCTCCGCTGGTCAGGAGAAGATCTTAAGAATTGTGTTAAAGTAATTATCTTGGAGGTGTTCTTTGCCAAGGGTTTGTTTTGTAATTCAGACTCTAGAAAAGGATATATGTATTTTAATAAAGACAAAGTTGTATAACTGGAGAAAATCTCATTTGTAATTTGATGTGTGATTTCAGGAGAAAGCTAATTTTCACATGTGCAAGATAGCTGAATTTTTAGCCTCTGATAGAAAGATCAAATTTACAAGTCAGGATAGAAACCCACCTGATATTTCTTCTACCCTACTCCTGGAATAGCAAGTTAACCACTTTTGTATGTGATAGAAGAGAGGGTTCTGATTCAACACAGAGTAGAACGGGGACTTGTTTCCTCAGAAAGAAATTAGGGTACATGTTGGATGAAATTGGATGAAGAGAGGAAAGCTTTGACTAAGAGGGTAGATTTTTTGAGAGGTCCTTTCTAATTCCTGTAGGTTTCCTTTATTTTTCTTGGACAGTTATATTGGATAGTACCCTCAGTACAAGATTGAGTAGCAAACAGTGTTTAAAGGCATCCTGTTCCTTATTTAATGGGACTAGATTTACAATTTTATAAATGAGTACACTGTCTGGGGCAAGTTTTTGGGGAAAATTCTTTTCCAGGTTAAAAATAGTTTGTAGTTATGTCCAGCTTACCAAGAATTTCCATCACGAATGAGCAAATGTTGAAATTTATCATTTTTGTCATCAGTTAAACTTTTTTCATTTAATCTCTTAATGCTGTATAAAAAATTAGTAGATTTGTTTTTGATAGTCAACCATACTGACATCCTTGATCTAAACTGTACTTAGTCATGATGAAAAAAAACTTTTTTTTTTTGTCCCTAGCAAGTAGAATTAAAGGGAACAAACTTACATTTCATTATTCCCCCAATCATGTATTTATTTATTTTGATCCCCCTCCCTCCTCTTCATGCTCCCTCCCCACTTACCCCCTGGTAACCACTAAACTATTGTCTGTGTTTATGAGTTTTTGTTTGTTTATTTATTTGTCTTATTTGTTTTTTGCTTTCAGTTTTATATTCCACATAGGAATGAAGTCATATGGTTCTCGATTTTTTTTTGTATGACGTATTTCGCTTAGCATGATAATCTCAATATCCATCCATGTTGTTGCAAATGGCAACAACTTTTCATATGGCCAAGTAACATTCCATTGTGTATATGTACCACATCTTCTTTATCCAATGATCTATCAAAGGACGTTTTGGTTGTTTTCATGTTTTGGTCACAGTGAATAATGCTGCAGTGAACATAGGGGTACATAAACCTTCATGGAAAAGTTTTCACATTTTTTGAGTAGATATCCAGAATAGGGATTGATAGGTCACATAGTAATTCTGTTCTTAATTTTTTTGAGAAACCTCCATACTGTCTTCCATAGTGATCATACCAGTTGACATTCCTACCAGCAGAGCATGAGGGTTCCTTTTTCTCCACAGCCTCTCCAACACTTGTTTTTATTTGTCTTGTTAATGATAGCTATTCTAACAGATGTGAGGTAATAAATCGTGGTTTTGATTTGCATTTCCCTAATAGCTAGTGAAGTTGAGCAATTTTTTATATATCTGCTGTCTTTTCTATGTCTTCTTAGGAGAAGTGTCTATTCAGGTCTTCTGCCCATTCTTTTTTTTTTTTTTTTAAGATTTATTTTATTGATTTTTGACAGAGAGAAACAGAGACAGAGAGAGACAGAGAGAAGGGGGAGGGACCAGAGCAGTCTCCATAGTTGACATTAGTTTTCCATATAGTTTCACTCCACAGGCGGGCACAGGGCTGCTCAGGGCAGGAACTGGGTCGAGAGACTCCCACATAGGTCCCGGCAAGAACTGAGCTGGGGGAACTCCCCAGTTCAGCATGTGGGTCCGCATGGGCCGGGGCCGGGATTCGATCCTTGGTCCCCGGGGCTTCAAAGCGAGCACTTAACCGGCTGAGCCATCCCAGCTTTCCCGTCTGCCCATTCTTTAATTGGATTGTTTGTTCTTTTGTTGTTGAGTTGTATGTGTTACCTATGTATTTTGGATTTTAGCCCCTTATTGGAGATGTTGTTTGCAAATATCTTCTCCCTTTCAGCTGCTTGCCTCTTTGTTTTGTTGATGGTTTCTTTGACCATGCAGAAGCTTTTTAGTTTGATATAATTCCATTCATTTATTTTTGTTTTTATTTCCCTTGCCTTTGAGGTTAAATTAATAAATTCCTTCCTAACCCAAGGTCCTCCACATTATAAATTTAATGGGTTGAGCTTATTAAAAAGATTATTAAAAATTGTCTCACACATATGTATTCTTAGTGGTAACAAAAGACATATCTTTAATGTAGTTTTATTGATTCATTTGGTTTGTTTAATAATCTGAGCTCAAAAAAAAATATCATTCATTTAATTAACACCCATTCAATGCCAAGGACACCGTGTTTATTAAACAGTAAAATATAGATTAATTTATGAATAACTTTGCATCTACCTGATCCAAAGACTCCAAGTAAAGAAAGTGAGATGTCTGTTATATTAATGCAGTGACTTCATCTCACTTTCACAATATGGTAGACTTTTTGTTGTCTTTGTCCCACCTATTTGAAAATCATGTGTGTTGTAGGTGTTATTGATAGAATTATAAGAGCTGTGGGAAGAGAGCAAAAAGTGTGGGAGATCTAAAATGAAAGGCTAAGCTGTCCATTAATTTTCTAAGGATTCATTTACTTCTCTGAGTTCCAACCTTGGCTCAAATTAAACTACTGAAATGTAGAATCTTTATCTACTCTAACATTTGCTCTAATAGTGTTCTTTCAGCTTTTAGCAAAAGTTGTAAGAAATACACAGATGCCACTTACTTTTTTAATTTGCTGTACAAGAAAAGATATGAGGATTGTTCATGATATCACTTGATGCTTTCTGGACAGAGCTGCAGGTGAGAAATCTATTCTAGAATTGAAAAAAAAAAATTTTTCATCCTTAACTAACTGATGTGGCTTTTTCTTTACAATATAAGAGTAATGTAACCAAGCATGTTGCCTTTTCTTGCCTTGGCAGCAAGGAAGTTCACGGAGGGGCTACTGGGTAGCTCCGTGGTAGGGTAAGGCTGCTGGCTGTGCACTATGGTCGGGTGGGACCACTGCTGGGCTCTGTGATCAGCTCTGGTCTGGCAGGTAGCAGTCCTTTTGTCCTACAGGGACAGTGCCACCAGATGGGCTCCATAAGTGGGCAGGCCTACAGGCTGGGCTTTGAGCTCAGATAGGCCACTGGTTGTGCTGAGATGTTGGGCAGGGTCCCTGGCTGGGCCATCCTGTCAGGCCGACTTTCAAGCTGTATCGCCCACCGGGCCGTGGTTGGGGGACTATGCACCACAGTGGGGCTCAGTCTCTATCTGGGTTCTGGTAGGGTGGGGGCCGTGGGCTGTGTGCTGACACTGCGTGAGGTCACTGTCTGGGCTTCCTGCCTAAGGCAGGCCACCGGCTCTGCAAGGCAAGGCTGTGTGCTGGCTCTGCTGCTGAGTGGAGCTGCAGGCTGTGTTCCATGGCTGGGCAGTCCCGTAAGCTGGGCTCTGAGGCTGCCCAGGGTCACTGTTTGGGCTCCTTGGTTATATGTGGAGAGAGGCTGTGCTCAACAGTGGGGCAAAGCTGCTGTCTTGGCTCGCTGCTCAAGAGGGGCTGTAGAATGGGCTGCACAGCTACCAGGGTTCTCTGGACAGCTTCCTTGTGGGGTGGGACCGGAGGTGACCTTAGCACCTGGGCTGGGCTTCAAACTTGCTTCCCTGCCTGGGCATAGCCATAGAACCTGCTCTGTGGCCAATTGTGCCCGTTGACTTGAGACTTAAATCAGGTGGAGCTGCCAAGGAAGCCTTCAGGATAAACAGGGCCACTGACTAGGCTGTGCAGATGGACAGCAACCCTGGCTGGGATCTCTGCTTTGGCCCCACTGCGAGCAGTGATAGAGCCTCCAAGATCGGCGTGCTGGCTGCTGTCAGTCTCACTCTCCTTCTCTGTCTCTGTCTGACCCACAGTGGTCAAGCCCTGCAGAACCCCCGTGAACCCTGTCAGGCAGGACCCTGGTGGGCCCCCTAGGAAGTCCTACAATACTGAGGGATGGGGATGTCCACCTGAGCTTGTGTTTCCCAATGGAGAAACTGGAGGCCCACGTGGGCTCTCTCAGCGTGCTGCTGCCCGGCCAAGGATGAGGCAAAAGTGAAACTGCTCTTCTTACTTTTCTAGTATGTTCCTTCTTGGTTTCTGTGGTCTTGCGGGGAGCTTTTACCTCCCTCTCAGGTTCTGGTATTTTCATAATGGTGTATTGTCTGTGGGTAGTTGTTGGTCTTGTGAGCGAGACTGAAACTGGGGAGAGCCTATGCTGCCATCTTGGTGATATCACCTCTCCAAGGTGAGTTCTCTTTAAGGGGCAATGAACACATTCTCACGTGGATTGTCATGATGGTTGCACAAGTCTGTGAATATATTTTGCTTTTTCCCAGTGTGTCTGGGCCAGCCATTTGGCTTCTCTGCTCACTGTCTCATCTTCTGCAAAAGGAACATCTGAATTGGATAGATAAGTGGTGTAGGAGTCAGCCAAACCAGAGACCCAACTACTTCACCCTTCCTCCCTTTGCTTTTTTCAGAAGCCTGATCAAGATCTTGGAGCATGTTAAGACATGTCCGTAGCCCTGGCATGTAGTAGACGATCAATAAACGTAACTGCATTATGTCACTTCTCATGATCTCTCTGCCCTAAAGAAATGATGTGTTGTTCTTGCTAATATTGGCACACGTGTGGGATTCAAAGACCTCCAAATGCAGAGCTGTAATGTTCTGCATGGAACTCTGGGGATGCTTTTCCAGAGTGCTGTTCAAGCCCACAAAAGCCTTTTGTGGATCCCTCCTAAAGCATGTTATATCATCCTCTAAGCCATTAAATCAATCTATTTTAATTGGATAATGACCTCCATTTTGAATCTCTGGAAAATCCATCCACACCTTCATTTGTATCTCCAGTGGCAGGTTTCCAGCGTCCTGACAGCAGTAGGGCTTTCTGTCCTCCCTGTAGCCCTGCAGCCACCAGGGACCAAAGACCAATTTGCTGTAATGAATTTAATATGTTTAGTCTGTGCCATATAGTTCCAGGCCAGCCAGAGAGGGCCCCTTTTAGGGTTACTTTCCATTAAGTGAATCAAAGAGGCATGTCGGCAACTGCGGGCTGAGTGTGCAAACCCGTCTGGTGCCAACCTCATTTCAAGTGTAACCAGCTTCCTAGCCACGTACTGGACTGTACCGAGACCTTTTTGGCAGCAGCGTATCATGCCTCCGGCTCCTAGAGTCTGCACTAGACTGTTCTCAAGTGGGTTCTGTAACTCTTAGAAGATGTGCTTATTGATTTCTCTTCTAAAAGCTGACTCTGTTTAGTGACAAGATAGTTTTGTGAGCGATCCATTCTTTTAGATATCTTGGGAACCTGTTTATTTTTTTTATTTAAGTTGATGATTATATTTAAAACATATCTAAAGATTATATTTTCAAAGGCAGGCTAATGCAAAATAGTGTAGGGATTGGTACATTTTAAGGGTTTTAAGAGATGATCTGGTTAAGGTCCATGACTCTAGAAATGGACTACTGAGACCTTTAGGACCAAGGACACTAATCGTTTATTATTATTAATTTTTTAATTTATTGGGGTGACACAGGTTGGTAAAAATTACATAGGTTCCACGTGTGCAATTCTACATTACATTGTCTATGTGTTGCATTATTCTAGGGCCTTTGACAAGGTGGGTGCTGAGTACCTGTTAGATTTACTCTTTCATTCATTCTGCCAAGATTATGAGCAGGTATTCAGCTAGACATTCAAGGAATCAAACATGAATTAAAGAAGGCCCCTGCCTTGGAAGAGTTCACAGCTTAGCTTGGTATAAGAAACAAACATTACAGCATGATGAGAGCTGTCAGAGAGGCACGGGGGTCCTTATTATCAAAGGAACATTGGAACAAGTGTAGGCTACTTAAAATGAATTCATTTAAAGTGGAGACTGGTTTTTCCAAATTAATTGGAAAAGTAAGATTTCTTTGAGAATTAGTATCCAAAAATACAACTAAAAATAAAAAAATAATTTTATTAAATAAATTTTAAATTATTATTAAATTTTTATCTAAGTTGAAATTCTTAGAATATACTAAGAATGGATTAAAATAACACTCTTGGTTACAAGTTGCATGATAACAGCATGGCACTGTATGATAGAAGGTTATTTTGCAAAAATATTCAAGAGTTCCATTACTTTACCCAAGGATCAATGTTATTTTGCGTTGACATCCAAATCATTTTATTTTGCATCCCTTTATTTGTTATTTGTCTTCTTCAATTGCTAATTCATTAAAACCTGCTATATTCTCATTTTTAGTAACTTTCTATGTGATTACAACAGTTCTCTAAAAAACAACTTTTCTCTTCTTTGTAAAATATTACATAATTTACAAGATTTGCAATTTCATGTTGCAACTGAAAAGAGTTCAGGATTGGAAGAAGGAGAATACACAACCAGTGTGAAGCTGGGTGGGACGCTTCGGTGGAGATCGGTATTACTAGTGGAGAGTTGATTTGTAAATATTTTCATGTTATGCTATTACTATTGATTCTTCTCAGACTCTTAGTTATAGGGATTTGGAAAGTGACTATATAGATAATAACAATCATCTCCTCTCCTGCAATATAACAAAGACTGCAAAGATACTGGTGAAAAAAAATAATAAATTTATGTCAGATAATAAGTGCTTGTATTTGCAGGACTGATTCCCATAATAGGCTCTTATGTGGGTATGACTTAACCATCGATATGGTTAGTGTTAGAGGTTATTAAACTTGTTTGGGATCACTGAGTTACATTTCTTTCATTAGAAACCAAATATGTCCCTGAGGTTTTCTAATTCTAAATTCAGTGAATATCCTTTCTCTATACAGTTGGCTCCGAACTACTTAAGAATCCTGGCAGGTTTCTACTCATACACCATTGACTAGAAGTCAGATCTATGGTCACATCTCTCTGGCTAAAACAATGTCAGTTAAGTGTGTGCACAGGATAAAGAAGAAACAGTTTTGGTGAATAGTTAGCCACGATGTCCATGAACATCTGATTAAATAAGTAAAAAAGAGAGAGCAGCAGGCTACAAGTTGAAATGTGTCATTTGATGACCCACTTTTCCACTTTTTAATAAATCTGCACTATGAATCTTATTAATGGATAATGCCCTTCTCAAATGCCACATACTGATTTGCGGAATGTGTTCAAAGATGGTTGGGTATTTTTAAATATGCTTAGCTTGTATATGTGCATATGCTCATAGTGAGAGAAGCACCACAGTAAAGCTTCATTACATTCTCATGTGGGAGAGTGTGTGGCATAAAAAGGAAAGGTGTGTGTGTTTGGTGAGTGGGTGCATATGTATCTCCTTACATAATATGTATGTACAAAAATCTTTGGTATTATATCAGTACAGTATGCATGTTTCTCAGATTAACTGGACATATATTTCAAAGTTCTCAGCAGAGTCTAAGATATAAGTAATACATTTTCAAAAATTGTTTTAAGATTTATTTTATTGTTTTTGACAGAGACAGAGAGAGACAGAGACAGAGAGAAAGGGGAAGGCCCACAGCAGTCTCTATAGTTGTAAGTCATCAGTTTTTGACATGGTTTCATTCCACACAGGTGGGTGGGGGCCGCCCATGGCAGGAACTGGGCTGGGGGTCTCCCATGTGGAGGCATGGCTGGGCCAAACTGGGGAGCAAGAACAAAACTGGGGGCCTCCCACAAGGGAAGTACAACCCAGTTCAGCATACGGGCCTGCACGGGCTGGGGCCAGGATTCGATCCTCGGTCTCTGGGACTGCAAAGTGAGCACTTGACCTGCTGAGCCATTCTGGCTTACCCATATTTTCAAAATTGTTCATTCACTCACACAAAAGTAATTTTAATATTTTTAGTTGAATGAAAACACCACATTTTGCAGGTGATGGGTGTTATGGGTCAAATTGTATCCCTTAGAAAGATATGTTGAAGTCCTAAGTCCTTGTATCTGTGAATGAGACCTTATTTGGAAATAGTCTTTGCAGATGTAATCAGTTTAAGATGAGGTCATACTGGATTAGGGTGGGCCCTAATCCAATAAATAATGTACATATAAGCAGAGAGTAATTGGACACAGAGTGACATATACATACAGGGAGGATCCCGTGGAAGATAGATGCAGAGACTGAGGTGATGCATGCACAAACCAAAGAACATTAAGGGTTGTTGGCAACTGGCAGAAGCTAGGAGAGAGACATAGAACACAATCTCCCTCAGAACCTGCGGACAGAACAACCCTGCCAATACCTGAATTTCAGACTTCTAACCTCCAGAATTGTGAGAGAATAAATTTCTGTTGTTTTAAGCCACCCAGTTTGTGGTACTTTATAACGGCACCACTAGGAAACTAGCACGTAGGTTATACATTTATTTATAGTATTGATGCTTACCTTTTATAAACTTTCAACTTATACATTTTCGTGCTCATAAAGAAAGGTGTGAGCTGGAGCTAGGAGCCATGACTCTGCCCACTGCCAACATATGAGGATGACAGTTGCTTTTATAACAGGGGTGTCCAATCTTTTGACTTCCCTGGCCACATTGGAAAAAGAATTGTCTTGGACTACACATAAAATACACTAGCACTAACAATAACTGATGAGTTAAAAAAAATTGCAAAAAGTATGTCATAACATTTTAAGAAAGTTTATGAATTTGCTTTGGGCCATACTGAAAGCTGCCCTGGGCTGCATGAGGCCAGCAGGCCCTGGACAAGCTTGTTTTATAAGATAAATTTGGTTTTATAAACGACTGAGTTAGGGGATTTTTTCTAGAAACTAGCCATTGTATAAGTAAAGGAGAAACTTATCTTGCAGCCCCAGGGTCCGAGGATCAAATCCTGGCCCTGGCCCATGTGGACTCAGATGCTGAGCTGGGATGTTCCCCCAGTTCAGTTCTCACTGGGGTGAGCTTCCCATGTGGGAGGCCCCCAACCCATGGTTCTTGCCCTGTGTGGCCCCATGCCCACCTGTGGGACAAAACTATATATAAAAAAAACTGATGACATACAACTATGGAGATTGCTATGGGCCCTCCCCCTTCTCTCTGTCTCTCTCTGTCAAAAACAAAAAATAAAATATTATGAGTAAAGGAGATTCTGTGTCATTTATATTATGCATTTATATTTATCTCATGAGTGGTGCCTCCAATTTTTTTACATAAGTGAAAGGAACAGAAACCTAACCTTTTTTCTTTTTTTTTTTTTTTTTTTTTGAGAG